>CAUYPK010060959.1:0-30396 GCA_963574355.1 Loris lydekkerianus
TTCTAAGTTAGAACACATGGCTTTACCTTCTTTTATACCTACTTAATGTTTCATTTTCTGAGCTATCCCATAATTTACTTAGTTATTTACATAGCTATTTCCTAATTCATGGATTATTTTCAAGTGTTTAGTCTGAGGAACAATGCCTCAAAGAAAATATGAGGTCAGACAATTAAGTTCACAAACTCATCCTAGAAAAAGTGCTACATACCTTATTGCTTAATATCTCTATGGTCACCTGCAAAGTACTCCTGTCGGTAATTTTATGACTGTCGTGACATTCAGCAATGAGATATGTAGCACTTTTC
Organism: Loris lydekkerianus; assembly: GCA_963574355.1. NCBI lineage: Eukaryota > Metazoa > Chordata > Mammalia > Primates > Lorisidae > Loris > Loris lydekkerianus. The sequence goes on from CAUYPK010060959.1 coordinate 309, forward strand.
CTAAAATAAGTTCACGAACTTAATTGGCAGAACTTGTATGATGACAGCTCTGATGGCTATTCCAGGAAGTTCCAAAATTGCTTTGAAGTGTGGACTAGGCACTGGCATTAGTGCATAGCTTCCCAAGGGGAGTATTTTGAGGGTGACCGTAGTGATATTCAGTAATGAGGTTATGTAGCACTTTTTCTAGGACGAGTTTATGAACTCATCCAACCTCATATTTCCTATGAATGTGGACTTCTGTGTGTACTTTTAGGTAGGCTCAATCCAAGAATTGCTGAAAGGGTCAGCATATTTAAATTTTAATGCACACTTCCAATAGTGCTCCCAAGACTTTGCTTCCTGCGAACAGTGTAGGAAAAAGTGCCTTTCTTCTCCCTGGAATTGTGATTTCAACTGTGGTAAAATACATATACCATAAAATTTATCATCCTAACCATCTCCAAGTGTACATTCAGTGCCATTGAGTACATTCAGATTGATGTACAACCATCACCACCACCCATCTCCAGAATGCTTTCATCTTCCCAAGTAGAAACTCTTGTGCCCATTAAACTAACTCTCCACTCTCTATTCCCTGACAACCGCCACTCTACTTCGGATCTCTATGATTTTGACTACTTCAGGTATCTCATATAAGTGGACTCATACAGTATTTGTCTTTCTGCGACTGGTTTGTTTCACTTAGCATGATGTCCTCCAAGTTCATCCGTGTCAGAATTTCCTTCCTTTTTCAGGTTGTATGTAGATACCACATTTTGTTTATAATTGTGCCTTGTTTAAATTTACCCCTAAAATTGCACAGGTCTCTTGTAGCTGCCTACACCTGTAGCTGTACCTGTAGGTTGCAGCTGGAGGAAATTATTGCCCACTGTTGGTTTCTGTTCCTTTCGGCCTTTTCTGGCCCTGCCTCTGATGGTTCTGGCCCCCACCAAGGAGGTAAGAGACCAGATAGGCCTCTTGTAGGGTCTTGGTCTCCTTTCTGTGGGAAGCTAAGCTTCAAGCCCCTCCTCTTGGTCTCCTCCTACAGGAAGAGGCTTTAAGTGGAGTTCCCAGGATGGCTGCTGGAACAGGCATCAAAAGTGCAGGGGAGATGTGGAGCCTGAGAATGGAGGTGGGAAGGCCCAGTGGGCACCTAGGGGGTACACTAGGGGGGTACAACTACCTTAGGAGGGAGCGAGTGAGGGTGGGCTTCAACTAGGGAAGAGAAGCTGATTCTTTCTGGAAGGGCACCAGCTGCCATTCACCAAGTAAGTGGCTTTCCCCAGGACATAGGGTCAAGTCACTGAATCCAAGGGCCCTGGCTCTGTGTCCAGCTGTGTTTCAGGCACAGGGTGTCATAAAACAACAGGCAGCAGCCCTGCCCCCACCAAGCTGGCTATCTGGCTAAGAACACACAAAAATGCATGATTTCCACCACCAGGAGGCTCCATGTCCTGGAAATTACTAAACCCCAAAGTGTATGGTTTAGGACTGCAAAGGTTAGTCCCATGCTCAAGCTCAGCTGCCATCTTGAATATTGCTGGTCACTGTGCCAGGGGCAAAGAGAGATGGGGCAGGGGGAGGATCTTGCCCTGGCTATTAAATGCTCAAGCTGGAAAGGGATACATTTTACTTCTGCTGAGGAAGCAGACCAGGCAGGTTGGCACCTCGGTCTCTCCCAATCCCCAACCCCAACCCCAACCGCAAGATGGCCAGGAGGTGCAATGCCACCAGGGACGTCAAGAAGGAGCCCTGAAGCCAGGTGGAGACCCCTCACCCTCTTCCTGTTCTCAGACTTCGCTGTAGCCGTCCTTTTTTTTTTTTTTTTTTTTTTTTTATTGCTGTGGCATCACAGCTCACAGCAACCTCCAGCTCTTGGTCTTAGCTGATTCTCTTGCCTCAGCTTCCCATAGCGGGGACTACAGGTGCCCGCCACAATACCTGGCTGTTTTTTTGTTGCAGTTTGGCTGGGGCTGGGTTTGAACCCTCCACTCTCGGTATATGGGGCTGGCGCCCTACTCACTGAGCCACAGGCACCGCCTTATAGCCATACTTTGTATGTTGCTAAACTCTGGGTTCAGTCTCTCAGCACCCATCAGGGCCACACATCTGTTGAGGAAAGTGCCCATTGCAGGCAGGTAAAATCCAAGTCTCCTGTTATTTTGGGCAGCACAAAGTACCTGGGCTTTACAGCATTTTCAACTGCTCTACTGCATCTCTCACAGATGAGCAAAAATATAGAAAAACCCTGCTCTTATTGTTTATACTTATTTATAATTTGATTGTTGTCTTCTCTCCCACTAGAATGTACGTTCCATTTTTGTACCCTTAGTGCCTGGCAGAGCCCCAGTACAGAGTAGCATTCACTTAATATTTACAGAATCAGGGAACACGGCCAAGGCTGTGGTTCCCCTGGTCTGGGTGGGCCTTGCTAACTGGCTTGGGGCTATCCAGAGCTGTCTGAACAACTGGCAGGAGAAATCTCATTCTAGGGGGAGAAGGAACCAGCTGGACAAGGTGAGGGGCAATTCTGAAACTTGACAGTGAAGTCTTGCCTGCAGCCCAGCCCCTGGGGACTCTTGTTCAAGTCCCATGGACAGGATATCTTCCAGTAAACACTGAAGAAAATCTTCAGTAGAAGCTCTGGGACATGGTGGTTTATAGGCCTAATAGACAGAGAAGCCAGAGTGGTATGAAGCCTTCAACTCATTTCAGGATAGAACCTTTGCTACTCTGGGGTCTGCATGGTGCCAGGGGACATAGCTCAGCTTCACATCCTGGCTGAGATGGCCACATCCAGCAGCTCCTGGTGGCAGTGCAGAGAGAACAGTACCCAGAGGCTGCATCAAATTCCCACCCTGCCGGGATGATGGTGGCCAGCCGGGATGATGGTGGCCAGCATTGCTACTGTGTGGCCGGCCTGACTTGTTGGTGAGCAGTCACAGACACAGTTGAAGGACAAATTGTAGGGGATATAAAGTATTGCAGTGGCCCATAGGGTAAGAGATTATAAAATATGGGTAAATGTCACTACTCTGAATTTATACACTGCTTGGTGTGCCTGGGGAAACTTAGGTTAATAATGAAAGGGGAAAAAAGTCTAAACTCGGGAGGAAGACTGGCAGGAAGTATATCACCTTGTTGATAACGGCTATTTCCTGGTGGAATTATATGTGACCATTACTCATTGTCTTGGTGCTTTTTAAAAACAGGCCTGAAACAAATTAGAGAAGAAAACTTCCCTCCCCCCTCAAATATACTAGCAAATAAGAAGCTATTAGAACACAATTCAAGTTAGTATAGATTTTGTCCCATTATGGTTGTGTGGATCAGGCAGGGCTGGTGTGAGGCACTAGTACTGAGGGAGAAGCAGGAATTCTAAAATATGCAGGATTGGGCTAGAAAATAAAATTCCAAAAGGTGAGGGCAATGTACCCAATCCTGTTACATTAGGTAGGTGGGCAGTGGGTGTGGTAAGGCTCAGGCACCAGGTCTCCCAGCAATAGAGGCTAGAATCCAAGTGAGGTCACAGAGGAAGCTAGAGTCATTTGGGTTACTTTGGGATGGAAGCTGATAGGTGTGAGGGTGGGGAATGCAGGAAAGTGAGGGCTCAGAGTGAACTTAAATGAACTCTGATTCTGGAGGATCAGAGGATCCTGGATCCAAGGTCTTCTCAACCCTAAAATCCAGACATGGAAGTTGCCAGTTGAATTTGGAGCTTCCCGAAGAGTGCTGGGGTGGGAGAGTTGTGAAGTTACGTGAAGAATAGAAAAAGATGGGAGTGAGGGAGAAAGGGTGATGTGAGGGATTAACTTCTGAAAGCAGAGGTCTGGGTAAAGGCTGAGCAGTTTGAGAACTTGAGAGACCGAGATAAGGGCAGCTGAGATAAGGACTGCTATTATAACTCCCTGAGAAACTACCAACCTCTTGTTTGTGATGTGTGACTGAAATGGTGGTGGCCATGTGGTCAGGAGTACATTCTCAGCTCCAATCAGCAACACCAAGGAGGAGTTCAAGAATCCATCCTTTGATATCCTATCTTGATATCCTATCTTGGCTATTGTGAATAGTGCTGCAGTGAACAGAAGTGAAGATATCTCTTTGAGGTACTGATTTCTATTTCTTTTGGGTATCTATCCAGGAGAGGAATTGCTGTATCAAAAAGTAGTTCTATTTTTTTTTTTTTTTTTAGAGACAGAGTCTCACTTTGTTGCCCTCAGTAGCGTGCTGTGGCATCACAGTTCGCAGCAACCTCCAGCTCTTAGGCTTAGGCAATTCACTTGCCTCAGCCTCCCCATCTATTTTTAATTTTTTGAGGAACCTCTATACCAGTGATTTTTCACTGTGTGCTGTGGCACACTGGTGTGCCTTGAGAGGATCTTAGCTGTGCTGCGAAAAATTTTAAAGATTATTAATTAAATTATTATTTTTTTTTTTTTGCAGTTTTTGGCTGGGGCTGGGTTTGAACTCACTACCTCCAGCATATGGGGCTGGCACCCTACTCCTTTGAGCCACAGGCACCGCCTCTATTAATTAAATTATTTTTGAAAGATACTCAAAGCATAGTAAGTATATTCTCTTTTTTACTCTTTTTTTAATCAACATAATTTAAGTATGCTGTGGAAATTTAACTATAGGTTCAAGTGTGCTATGAACCTATGGTTGAAAAACACTGCTCTATACTGTTTTATGTGATGGCTGTACTAATTTACATTTCCATTAATATTTTACTATGTATATGTTTGTCAAAATATGCTGTATGCTTAAATATATGTAATATTTATTTATTTATTTATTTATTTTAGAGACCGAGTCTCACATTGTCGCCCTCAGTAGAGTCCTGTGGCTTCACAGCTCACAGCAACCTCCAACTCCTGGGCTTAGGCAATTCTCTTGCCTCAGCCTCCCAAGCAGCTGGGACCACAGGCGCCCACCACAACGCCCAGCTATATTTTGTTTGCAGTTTGGCTGAGGCCGGGTTTGAACCCCCCACCCTCGGTATATGGGGCCCGCGCCCTACTCACTGAGCCACAGGTGCTGCCCTATAATTTTTATTTTTAAAAAGTTGGTCTTCACAATCTGATCTAATTTTAGTTGGCCATAATGGTGAATTAAGTGGAATCTTTTGAATTTCTAGACATAAGATTATATTGTTAGCAAAGAACACAATAATTTGACAAAATTCAGCACCTTCTTATGACAAGAACTCTTAACAAAATTGGCATAGATGGGATATACCTCAAAATTATAAAAGTTATATATGACAAACTTACAGCCAATGAAATACTGGCTGGTGAAAAGTTGGAAACATTCTCTCTTAGAACTGGAACCAGACAAGGTTTCCCACTGTCACTACTTCTATTCAGCATGGTGCTGAAGTCCTAGCCAGATCAATAAGGCAAGAGAAAGAAATCAAAGGCATCCAAATGAGGAAAGAAGGGACCGAACTATTGCTCTTTGCTAACAATATAGTTTTCTTTTTTTGTTTTTCCGTTTCTGGATTTTTTTTTTTTTTTTTTTTTTTTTTTTGAGACAGAGTCTCACTATGTTACCCTCAGTAGAGTGCTATGGTGTCACAGCTCACAGCAACCTCAAACTCTGGGGCTTAAGTGATTCTCTTGCCTCAGCCTCCTGAGTGGCTGGGACTACCGGTGCCTGCCACAACGCCTGGCTATTTTTTGTTGCAGTGGTCATTGTTGTTTAGCAGGCCCAGGCCGGGTTCGAACCTGTCAGCCTTGGTGTATGTGACTGGTGCTATAACCACTATGCTATGGGTGCTGAGCAATCCTTTTATGCTTTTGATATCAAGATGCATTTGATTCATAGAATGAGTTGGGAAGGATTTCTTCCTTCTCAATGGTAGCGAGTAATTTCTGCAGTATAGGTACTAGTTCTTTGAAGGTCTGGTAAAATTTGGGTGTGAAACCATCTGGTCCAGGACTTTTTTCATTGGAAGGCTTTTTATTGCTTGTTCAATTTCATTACTTGATATTGGTGTGTTTTGGAATTTTCTTTTTTCTGATTTAGCCTAAAAGGTTACATAGTTTGCTTTTGTAAGGTTAAAGTACAGGTTTTAGTTGTGTCCTTCACCCAGGAAGTGTGCAATATACCTGTGCAGTGTACCTATTAGATGGGAATTTACCCAACTCCTTCCTCCCTCCCCCTTAACTTGAATTTAATTGAGTTTTCCTTGCACATGAGCATGTAGTTGTTAATCTACTGGTTCTAATTAAGTACTGAGTACATGTGATGCTTGCTCTTTCATTCTTGTGACATTTCGCTTAAGAGAATATTTTCCAAATCCCTCCAGGTTGTTGCAAAAGATATGAAATCTCCATTTTTTTTTAATGGTTTGAATAGTATTCCACAGTATACATTTATCATAGTTTATTAATCCATTCATATGTTGAAGGGCACCTGGGTTGCTTCCACATCTTTGCAATTGAGAATTGTGCAGCTATAAACATTCAAGTGCAAATGTCCTTCTGATAAGATAATTTTTTTTTTCTTCTGGGAAGATAACTTAGTAATGGGATTGCAGGATCAAATGGTAGGTCTATTTTAAGTTCTTTGAGAAATCTCCATATTTCTTTCCACAGAGGCCGTGCTAGTTTGCAGCCATACCAATGGTGCGTCAGTGTTCCTTTCTCTTTACACCCAGGCCAGCATCTGTTGCTTGGGACCTTGTGATGTGGGCCATTCTCATGGGGGGTTAGGTGACATCTCAAAGTGGTTTTGATTTACATTTTTCTGATGAGCATTTTTTCACATGCTGGCCATTTATCTATTCTCATGAGAAAGGTTTCTGTTCATCTCTCTTTCCTAATTTTTAATGGGGTTGTTCGATCTTTTCTTGCTGATTTTCATGAGTTCTTTGTAGATTCTAGTTATTAGCCCTTTGTCATACCTGTAGCATGCAAATTATCTTTTCCCATTCTGTGGGTTGTCTCTTTGCTTTGTTGATTGTGTCCTTAGCTGTGCAAAAGCTTTTTAACTTGACTGGGTCCCATTTATTTATTTTTGTTGTTGCTGAGATTGCCAGTGAGGACTTCTTCATAAATCTTCCCCTAAGCCTGTAAGATTAAGAGGTTTCCCCACACTTTCTTCTAGCATTTTTAGTTTCATGTCTTAGAAACAGATTAAAGAATTAGATTTAATTCTTTTTTTTTGGAGACATAATCTCACTCTGTTGCCCCGAGTAGAGTGCTGTGGCACCATCATAGCTCACAGCAACCTCAGTCCCTTGAGCTCAAGAAATCCTCTTGCTTCAGCCTCCCAAGTAGCTAGGACTACAGGTGCCTGCTATAACACCTGGCTCATTTTTCTAATTTTAGTAGGGATGGGGTCTCCCTCTTGCTTGGGCTGGTCTTAAACTCATGAGCTCAAGAGATCCTCTTGCCTTGGCCTACCAGAGTGCTAGGATTACAGGCATGAGCCACCATGCCCAATAAGATTTAATTCTTTTATCCATTGTCAGTTAATTTTTGTAAGTGGTGAAAGGTGCTGGTCCACTTTTTTTTTTTTTTAAATTTCAACTAGCTTGTACATTCTTCCTTGTATGAAGTACTCTTTTTTGTTGTTCATTTTCTTCTTCCTCTGGAGATGCTGTGCTGTTTTTAATGTTAGTAGAGACGGGGTCTTACTCTGGCTCATTGCTGTTGGTATTGGTCTTGAACCTCTGAGCTCAGGCAATTCACCCACCTTGGCCTCCCACAGTGCTGGAACTACAGGCGTGAGCCACCACGCCCAGCCTCCACTTTCAATCTTTGACATGTGGCTAACCAGTTCTCCCAGCACAATTTATTGAATTGAGATTCTTTCCCCTACTGTATGCTTTGTTTACTTTGTCAAAGATCGGATGAAAATACGAGGCTGGATCTCTGTTCTGTTCAATAGAACTATGTCCCTATTTTCATGCCAATACCATACTGTTTTGATCTCTATTGACTTGTAGTATAGCCTAAAGTATGGTAAAGTGATGCCTCCAGATTTGTTTTTATTTTGTAGGATTGTGTTGACTTTTTTTTTTTCTGGTTCCATATGAAACATAGAACTATTTTTTCAAGATCTTTAAATTATGATATTGGTATTTTAATGAGTATTATATGAAATATGTAGATTTCTTTGTATTGTATAGACATTTTAACAACATTGATTCTTCCAAGCCATGAGCACGATATATTCTTCTAAGTCTGTTAATATCCTCTGCCATTTCTTTTTTCAGTTTTTCATAGTTCTCTCTGTAGAGATCCTTCACATTTTTTTTTTTTTTTTTTTTTAAGACCTAGTCTTCCTCTGTTGCCCAGGCTAGAGTGTTATGGCATCAGCCTAACTCACAGCAACCTCAAACTCCTGGGTTCAGATGATCCTCCTGCCTCAGCCTCTCAAGTAGCTAGAACTACAGGCACCCCCTCCCAATGCCAAGTTAATTTTTCTACTTTTAGTAGAGAAAGAGTCTTGCTCTTGCTCAGGCTAGGCACATCGTTTCTTAATTATGTTCCAATGTACTTCATTTTCTTTGATGCTACTGTGAAGGTTATTGTTTTATTTGGTTCTAAGCTCGACTATTGTTGGAATATATGAAGTCTACTGATTTATGTATATTGATTTTATGACCTGAAGCATTGCTATATTTCTTTATCACTTCCAACAGTCTTGCAGTTGAGTACTTTGGATTTTTTTTATGTATAAGATTATATCATCAGCAAAGAGTAATAGTTTGACCTCCTCTGTGCCCTTAATATCTATCTCTTATCTGATTACATTGATTTGACTTCTAGCATTGTGTTGAATAGTACTGGTGATAGTGGACATCCTTGTCTGGTTCCAGCTCTGAGCAGGAATGCTTTCAGTGTTTCTCCATTCAGTATTATGTTGACTATGAGTTTGTCATAGATGGCTTCTATCAATTTAAGGAATGCCCCATCTATGCCAATTTACTTAAGTGTTCTTATCAAAAAAAGATGCTGGATTTTGTCAAATGCTTTTTCTGCTTCTATTGAGAAGATCATATGGCTTTCATTTTTACTTCTATGTGGTGAATTACATTTATAGATTCGCATCTGTTGAACCAGCCTTGCATCCCAGGATGAAGCCCATCTGGTCATGATTAATTATTTTTTTGATGTGTAGCTGAATTCTGTTTGCTAAGATTTTATTATTTTTGCATCAATATTCATTAATGATAATAGTCTCTGTAGCTTTCTTTTTTTGTTGTGTTCTTTCCCGGTTTTGGATACCAAAACTCCTTCAGTTTTACAGAAGGAGTTAGGGAGAGTTCCTGCCTTCTCAATGTTTTGGAATAGATTCTGCCATATAGGCAAAAGCTCTTCTTTGAAGGTTTGGTGGAATTCTGTTGTGAAATCCTCTGGTCTGGAAATTTTTTTGTTGTTGTTATTGGTGGTGGAAGCATTTTTATTGTTTCAATTTGAGTGCTTAATATTGGTCTGTTCAAGAGTTCTACTTCTTCCTGGTTGAGTCTAGGGAAGTGGTATGATTCCAGGTATTTCTCCATTTCCTCCACATTTTCAAATTTCTGGGCATAGAGGTTTTTGTAGTATTTGGTGATATTTTGTATATTTTGTATTTCTGTAGTATCTGTTATTATTTCTTCTTTTTTTTCTAAATTATTTTTTATTTTTTGAGACAGAGCCTCAAGCTGTTGCCCTGGGTAGAGTGCTGTGGCATCACAGCTCACAGCAACCTCCCAACTCCTGGGCTCAAGCGATTCTCCTGCCTCCACCTCCCAAGTAGCTGGAACTACAGGTGGCCGCCACAATGCTGGTTATTTTTTGGTTGCAGCCATCATTGTTGTTTGCAGCCTGGGCTGGATTTGAACCTGTCAGCTCAGGTGCATGTGGCTGATGCCTTAGCCACTTGAGCCACAGGCGCCAAGCCTATTTCTTCTTTTTTATTTCTGATTGAGCTTATTAAAGGTCTTTTCTTTTTCTGGTTAATATGGCCAACGTTTTATCAATTTTATTTATCTATTTAAAGAACTAACTTTGTTGTTGTTGCTAATCTTCTGAGTGGCTCTTTTGTTCTCAATTTCACTTAGTTCTCATCTGATTTTGGTTATTTGGGATTGGATTGCTCTTCCTTTTCCAGTTCCTTGAGATGATTAGATTGTTGATGTGTACTTTTTCTGATTTCTGGGTGTGGGCATTTAATGAGATGAATTTCCCTCTTATGACTGCTTTTTCGGTATCCAATGGATTTTTTTTTGAGACAGAGTCTCACCATTTCACCCTTGCTAGAGTGCTGTGGCATCACAGCTCACAGCAACCTCAAACTCTTGAGGCGATTCTCTTGCTTCAGCCTCCTATGTAGTTGGTACTATAGGCACGCCCCACAATGCCCGGCTGTTTTGTTGTTGTTGTCATTATTATTTTAGCAGGCCTGGGCTGGGTTTGAACCCACTAGCCCCAGTGCATGTGGCTGGTGTCCTAACCACTGAACTATGGACACTGAAGCTATCCAATAGATTTTGATAGCTTGTAGCTTCATTGTCATTTTGTTCAAGGAATCTAATGATTTCATCTTTATCTCTTCCTTGACCCAGTTATTGTTCAGCAAGAAGTTGTTTAGTTTCCATGACTTCGTGTGGGAATGAGTGTATCTGTTGGAATTGAGTTCTAATTTAATTCCACTGTGATCTATAAAGATACAAGATATAATTTCTATTTTTTAAAACTTGTCAAGGTTTTATTTATGACCTAAAATATGATCAGTCGTGGAGAATGATCCATGAGCTGATGAGAAGAACATGAATTCAATAGTATTAGTGTGAAATGTTCTGTAAATGTCTGTTAAGCTCAGTTTGTTCTAGAGTCATATTTAAGTCCATCTTTTCTTAGTTTCTCCTTGGAGGATCTGTTCAGTTCTGCCAGTGGGGTGCCGAGGTCCCCAGCTATTATGGTTTTGTTGTTTAGCATAGTGTTCAGATCAAGTAGGGTTTGCTTTATTAATCTGGAGGTGTTTAGGTTGGGTGCATAAATATGTAGGATTAAAATGTCTTCTTGTGGGACTGGGCACAGGGGCTCATGCCTGCAATCCTAGCACTCTGGGAGCCTGAGGTGAGCAGCTTACCTGAGCTCAGGAGTTCAAGACCAGCCTGAGCAAAGTAAGACCCCCATCTCTACCAAAAATACAAAAAACTGGCTGTGCTTTGTGGCAGACGCCTATAGTCTCAGTTACTCAGCAGGCAAGAGGAGATCTTGAGCCCAGGAGTTTGAGGTTTCTGTGAGTTAGAATGCTATGGCACTCTACTTAGGACAACTGAGTGAGACTCTGTATCAAAAAGGAAAAAAAAAAAAAAAAAAAAAGAAAAGAAAAATAAAAACAAAAAAAGAAAGGTCTTCTTGTTGGATTGTTTCCTTAACCAGTATATCAGTAAAACAGTGTCCCTCTTTGTCTTTCTTTACTTTCGTAGCTTTAAAGTCAATTGTGTTGTAAGAATTGAAACTCCAGCTTTGGTTTCCATTTTCATGAAACCTTGTTTTATAGACTGTGGGTTAGATGTGTTTCCTGAAGACAACATATGCTTGGCTTGTGTGTGTGTGTTTTTTTTTGTTTGTTTTTTTTTTAATCCTTGGCTTGTATGTGTTTTTAATCCAGTCAGTCAGCCTGTGTCTCTTCGGTGGGAAATTCAAGTCATTCACATTTACTGAGAAGATTGATAGGTAGGGTGGAGTTCAATTTGTCTTGTGTGGGGCTCTGTTGCCTTGTTTTATCACATGGACCATTGTGATAGCTAGGCTTTGTTCTTTGGTTTCCAGGAGTTTTAATTTTGCATCAGTTCATTGTTTTGGTCTATGTATAGTACAGGTCTGAGTACTTCCTATAGAGAAGGTTTTATACTGGCAAATTTCCTCAATGTTTGCTTGTTAGTAAAACATTTTATTTCTCCATTTAATATGAAACTTAGTTTTGCAGAATACAAAATCCTAGGCTGGCAGTTGTTTTGTTTAAGAAGATTGAAGGTAGGAGTCCAATCTCTTCTGGTTTGTAAAGTTTCCACTGAGAAGTCAGCTGTGAAATTGATGGGTTTGCCCTCGTAGGTCAGCTGCTGTTTATGCCTGGATGCTTGCAGAATTTTCTCTTTTGTTTTGACTTTGGCCAGGTTAATTACAACGTGAAAAGATCTGTTTGAATTGAGCAATCCTAAAGTTCAATATCCATCTAGTAGGTGTATGTCTGAACCTTTGGTGATGCTTAGAAAATTTTCCACTATAATGTCATCCATTGGAGCTTTCATGTTTTGGGGACTCTCCTACTCCTTCTGGTATACCCATAATTCATGTTTGTATGCTTCATGTAGTCCCATAACACTCTAAGAAATTGCTCTGCTTTTACTCTCCTCTTTTCTGTCTCTTTAAGTGACTGGGTTAGTTCAAAAGCCTTATCTTCAAGCTCTGAGATTATTTCTTCTCCATGGTTTAATCTGTATTTGAAATTTTCTACTATATTTTGAAACTTCCTGAATGCCTCCTTCAGTTCTTTAAGATTAGTTATATCCTTTCTAATTTTGTGCAGATCCTTGGATACTTTCTTTTTGTTAGTTTCTTGGGACATTTTGGACTTCTTTTTGTTGGTTTTCTACTACTCCTTTAATTCCCTTCACCATTTTTGCCATCCTTAATCTGAATTCCATTACTGTAATTTACACAATTTCTTTATAGTTGAAATCTTCTGTAGTACTCCATTGTGATCTCTTGGGGGAGTTGATTTGTTCTGTTTCTTCATGTAGCCAGATATTTATTTGCTGATTTCTCCTTCTTTTTTCCTTTCTCTACTTTCTTCTCTCCTTTCCTCTTTCCCTTTGTTCTTCTTTAGCTCAGATTTTGGGGTTAAAATGACCTAGAATTCTCTTAGGTATCCAGGAGAGTTAAAAAAATTTTAGTGGTGCTCCAGTATCAGCAGAGACAGCTGCTTCTGAATGTGAAGATTTGTGTCTGGATTTTGGGTTGCCTGAAGTTCATCAACTGATTGTCAAGGAAATTGGGGCTGAGTTTCCTGTTCCTGTTCTTATTTATTTATTTGAGACAGAGTCTCCTTCTGTTGCCCCAGATAGAGTGCCATGGTCTCAGCTTAGCTCATAGCAACCTCAAAATCCTGGGCTCAAGCATTTCTCCTGTCTCAGCCTCCTGAGTAGCTGGGACTACCACCCAGGCATCAGCAGTCTCTGGGCTTCAGCGATCTCCATGTTTCCCCTGTGTCTTGTCAAACTGGGGTGGCAAACTGCACCTCCCCTGTGCTCATTAGGCCCTGGTCTCCTACTTATCTGATCCCATGCCCAGACCTGCCTGTTCTTTGTGAGGGAAATGCTGGCTGCAAGTTACTGGCCCTGTCCCAAAGGCACTGTGGGACATAATGCTCCCTCTCTGGCCCTCTCTAAAAGGGCTGGTGTTAGTGCACCTGACAGCCTTTTAAATCCCCAGGTCCTGTTACACCCTCACCAGTGGATGCCCCAGGAATGTGGTCAGTCCCTAATCCACCACATAGGGGGCTGTAGGTGGGCGTGATAGAGATTTTTGGGTGGCTCTAACCCCCCAACAATTCCATGTGTATATGCTGCCCATGTGTTGCCATGTTCTCCTGCTTCTTATGCTGGCTTCCCCCATCTTATCTTTTCTTTTCCTGGTGTCCCAGGATGGCACTCTGAGCGTTTACAATGCTGCTTCTGAGCAGGCTGATCCAGATGGCAGTGCTGATCACACTTGTTCCCAACTTTTTTTTTTTTTTTTTTTTTAATTAAATCATAGCTGCGTACATTGATATACTTGTTCCCAACTTCATGAGAGAGGCACAGGATAACTTCTCTAGGTCTCAATCCAGGTCACTCAGCACCCTCTCTATAGTGGTGTTCTCTCTTGCAGTAGGCTCCTTTATCAGAAGAAAGTTCCACTCCTGGTAGCTTCATCCTCCTCAGCTCTTCAAATGTTTGCTCTTTTTTTTTGTAGAGACAAAGTCTCACTTTGTCACCCTCGATAGAGTGCTATGGCATCACACAGCTCACAGCAACCTCCAACTCCTGAGCTTAGGTGATTCTCTTGCCTTAGCCTCCTGAGTAGCTGGGACTAGAGGTGCCCGCCAGAACACCTGGTTATTTTTCTGTTGCTGTTTGGCGGGGGTTGGGCTTGAACCTGCCACCCTAGGTATATGGGGCCAGCACCCTACCCACTGAGCCACAGGCGCCGCCCTCTTTTTTTTTTTTGTCAGACAGAGTCTCACTCTGTTACCCAGGTTAGAGTGCAATGGCATCACCCTAGCTCATAGCAACCTCACACTCCTGGGTTCAAGTGATTCTCCTGCCTTGGCTTCCCAAGTAGCTGTGATGAACATATACTTACCACAACACCCAGCTAATTTTTCCATTTTTGGTAGAAATTGGGTCTCACTTTGGCTTAGGCTGGTCTCAAACTCCTGATCTTCTTTCCTTTTTGATTTTAGTAATTTGAGTTCTCTCTTTTATTCTTGGTGAATCTAGTTAAAGATGTCTTTTTTTTTATTTTGCAGTTTTTGGCCAGGGCTGGGTTTGAACCCACCATCTCTGGCATATGGGGCCAGTTCCCAACCCCTTCGAGCCACAGGCACTGCCCCTAAAGATGTCTTTTCAAAGAACCAATTTTTGGTTTCATTTCTTTGGGTTTAAAACAATTTTTTTTTTTATATTGAGACAGAGTCTCACTTTGTCACCTTCAGTAGGGTGCTATGGCCTCATAGCTCACAGCAACCTCAAATTCTTGGGCTCAAGTGATTCTCTTGCTTCAGCCTCCCTAGTAGCTGGGACTACAGGCACTCAACACAACGTTCAGCTATTTTTCATTTCATTTATTTATTTATTTATTTTGTTTAACAGGCCTGGGCTGGGGTTGAACTCACCAGCCCTGGAGCATGTGGCTGGCACCCTAACAACTGAGCTATGGGCGCCCTCTATTTTCTGTTTTATTAATTTATTTTCTTCTGCTTGACTTTGGTTTAATTTGCCCTTCCTCCAGCCCCCAGGGTCTTAGGTGGAAGTTAAGATCTCCAAGAGGAAGAGTTAGGATCTTCTTTTTCAATATAGGTTTCTTTAGCTATAAATTCCCTCTAAGCACTGCTTTAGCTCTACCTCATGGATTTTGGTATATTGTAGCTTCATTTTCATTCATCTCAAGATATTTTCTAATTTCTGTTTTGAATTTTACTTCGATCTGTTGGTTATTTAGGAATGTTGTTTAATTTCCGCATTTGTGAGTCCTCCAAATTTGTTTCTGTTACTGATTTCTAGTTTTAGTCCTTTGTGCTCAGAGAATATACTTTGTATTATTTCTACCCTTTGAATTTATCAAGTTTTGGTTTTTGTGTTAGCAATATGGTCTATCTTAGTTAAGTTTTCCTCACTGCTACCTGAACTCTATTGGTTCTGATATAAAGGCAACTGTTACTGATATTGGGAGTTCCTTTGTAAATGAGTTTTTTTTTTTTTTTTTTTCTTTTTCTGCTTTCAAGAGTTTCTCCTTGTTTTTGGCCTTCAAAATTTTCTCTGTGATGTGTCTATTTGTGGGATCTCTTTGCATTAATCCTATTGCAGTCTATTGAGGTTCCTGGGTCTGTAGATTATTTTTCAATAAGTTTGGAAAGCTTTCGGTCATTATTTCTTCAAATTTTGTTTTCATTCCATTCTTTTTCTCCTCTTTTTCTGTACTTCTGTTATATATATGTTGGCACACTTATGGTATTCCACAGTTCTCTGAGGTTCTGTTCATTTTTCTTTATTCTGTTTTCTCTCTGTTCTTTGGATTGCATAATCTCTATTAATCAATCTTCAAGTTTGCTAATTCTTTTTCTTGTTAGTTGTTAGACTTTTCAACTCCATACTTTCTATTTGGTTCTTTTCTTTTCTTTTTTTCTTTTTCCTTTTTGAAGTTTTTGGCCGGGTCTGGGTTTGAACCCTCAACCTCCAGCATATGGAGACAGCACCCTACTCCCCCTACTCCTTTGGGCCACAGGTGCCGCCCTATTTGGTTCTCTCTCTCTCTTTTTTTTGTAGAGACAGAGTCTCACTCTGTCACCTTCAGTAGAGTGCCGTGGCATCACACAGCTCACAGCAACCTCCAACTCCTGGGCTTAGGTGATTCTCTTGCCTCAGCCTCCCGAGTAGCTGGGACTATCTGCGCCCGCCACAACGCCCGGCTATTTTTTGTTGCAGTTTGGCCGGGGCTGGTTTTGAACCCACCAGCCTTGGTATATGGGGCCGGCGCCCTACCCACTGAGCCTTAGGTGCTGCCCATCTATTTGGTTCTTTTTAAAAAAAATTATATCTCTGTATTAATATTTCTACTTGATGAGATATTATCATCATACCATTATTTCTTCAATCATGGTTTTCTTCAGTTTTTTTGAACATGTGTATAATGGCTACTTTGAAATCTTTGTCAAATGTGATGTTTACTTGCTTTCATAGGCAGTTTTTGTTTCCTGGGTTTTTTTTTCCCCCCTCTGTATGGAGGTTTCTCCCTAATTTGTTTTATGTCTTCAAAGATTTGTTGGAAACTGAGCATTTTAAATCATATATTATAGTAAATATAGCTATTGGTCTTAACCTCCTGGCTGGTTGTTGTTATTTGCTTGTTTACTTATTGAGTTATTGCCTGCATTATTTTAGTGAAGTCTTTCCACTCCCCATAGTGTGAATCTTCTGTGGCTGCACCTTAAAGAGCGTTGCCTTGAGTGTGCCCACAGTCACCCTGAAATGAAAGTGGTTTTGGCAGGGCTTTGTTGAACTATCTCTTTCCCTGACCACACCCAGCTGTTAAAATCCACTAATTCCTGGCTGATTGCTTTGTTCTTTTCAACTATGTCCCAGAGCATAAGTTACTTTGTAGTGGAATCCAATCAAACTCAGTCTCCTGCATAGGGATAACACCTGAAGTCAGTGTTGGAGATTTGTTCTGACTGAGAGGGAGCCTCTTAACAGCTCTTTCCCCATTTCTCTGTAGCAAACTAGCCAGCCTGCAGTATTTTCCATGCATCTATCAATCTCCATAATGTCTTTTACCACAATTTTCATTGTTTTTGAGAGCACTCTGAAGCTTGAATCTCTACACTCTGTTACAAAGAAGTCAATTCATTTATGGGGAGATTTGGAGTTCTCTGTTTATAGCCTGCTTCCATCCTGGGGGAAATTTCTGTATCAAGGCTTTGGTGCTAGGGAGGCACCTGTGGCTCAGTGAGTAGAGTGCCAGTCCCATATACCGAGGGTGGTGTGTTCAAACCCAACCTGGGCCAAAATGCAACAACAACAACAAAATAAAAATAAATAAATAAATGTTAAAAAAAAAAAAAAAAAAAAAAAGGACTTTGGTGCTAGAAGTAGGGACAATGGTGGGTTTCTTTCTGAGTGACAGCCCCACTCTGGGAACAGAGTGCTCAGTGGATGGGGCAATAGGTCCTGGTCTCCTCTCTTGTCTGTCCTGTGGAAATTTCCCACCTCATAGCTAGATGGGGGGAAACTGTGGCCCCAGAGTCTTAGTTTGACCAGTGGGAGCTGGAGGAAAAAGGTAACCCTTACTTCTTGGCTTTACTCACCCAGAACTTAGCCTCAGCAACAGGTAGCTGGGGACAAGATGAGGAATGCTGTCTGTCCCAGGAAGTTACCCTCTGACTGGGAGCTGGGAGGAGAGAGAGCCCTTTGTTCTTGGCTATCAGTCTAGAGTGGAATTTCCACCTTGCTGAACTGTGAGAGGGAAGAAAAAGGCAAGTTTTAGTTTAAATACCTCAGACTTTTGTAGTTCTTACTGACTTTTAGTAGATTTTCTTGAATAGATGTTTCTTCATTTGCTCTATGAACTTGGGTTAACTTCCAGAGAATATTAATGGTTGTTTTTAAAATAATTTCAACAGTTTCTCAGGTTGCAGAGCTGATCACAGTTAGGCCAGAAGCAGAACTTTGGATGTTCTCCTCTGATAAGTATAATTACTGGTGAATGAGTGAAGGCCGATCATAGTTTCAGCAGACTGCTTCATGTTCAGTGGTCTGAAGCCATGGGAGGGTTGGGAAGACAGTGATGTGGGGGAAACTGTTTCCAGTTTTAATTGCTTTGCGCATACTGGTTCTGATGTTGGTTTTACAAATGTGGAGGCTGAGGCTTAGAGAGATTAAATGACAAGTTCAGAGTCCCACAGCCTTAGTGGATTTGGGGCTTGAACACAGGCAGTCTGGGTTGTGTGCTGCCACACAAGGCTGTCTTTCACCAAAGAATGGAGGCGTGGGTTCCCTTGTAAATTGGGGTGAATAACCTGGGCACATATTTTTGAGGACTAGCAGGACCAGAATGCCCAGCAGAGGACTGGAGATGGTCAGGGGTAGGAAAACAAAGTAATTGACCATGTTGATTATATTTCCTCTCTCCTATGACACAATGAGCTTGACCCTGCAACATTCCCAGCACAGATCTGAGGAGTGATGCAATAGAGAGTCAGTGATCATCAGGCTTTCTTTGCGAGTTGAGTACCCACTTGAAGTTCCACTCCTCCCTTCTCTTTTCATAATAGGTGGACTAACTTTACCAAGAAAACTCAGATTTTCCATGTTCTCATCAGTAATTGCCAACTGGCTACTGGTTAGGGATTGCAAATTATATAAACTCCTTTTTCTTTTTGGTAAGAACCTTAGGAAGTTCATTTCCTAGGGTAGGAGGATTGTGTTTGTTCTTAAGGCTCTATGTTGGACTTCCCTAAGGAGGAAAATGAGGAATTCGTTCTTCCTCAGGATGAGCTGGTCTATCAGCCAGGTTTGTTGATGGCAAGATACAGAAACTGACTTAGGCTAAATTAAGAAAAGGGAAGTGGTACAGGCGATTGCACTAATGTACACAGCTATGATTTAACAATAAAAAAAAAAAGAAAAAAAAAAAAAGAAAAGGGAAGTGATTGGGCAGCCATGGTTGCCATAGGGTGGAAAGAAGGCCTAGAACTGAGCTGAAACAGACAGGGGTCAGGCAGCTTAAACAATCATGGAAGTAGGGACAGCTTCACATCTTGCCCTGGGATGTCACTGGGATGAATGACTTCCACCATTCCTTCTGTCCTTGTGTTTCTTTTCTTTCTTTCTTTCTTTCTTTCTTTTTTTTTTTTTTTGAGACAGAGTCTCACTATGTTGCCCTCAGTAGAGTGCTGTGGCATCATAGCTCACAGCAACCTCCAACTCCTGGGCTTAAGTGATTCTCTTGTCTCAGCCTCCCAAGTAGCTAGGACCACAGGTGCCTGCCACAATGCCTGACTATTTTTTGTTATACTTGTCATTGTTGTTTAGCAGGCTCAGGCTGGGTTCAAACCCGCCAGCCTTGGTGTATGTGGCTGATGCCATAACCACTGTGCTATGGGTGCCGAGCCATGTCCTTGTGTTTCTAATTTAAAATCAAATTCCTGGAAAGCCAGTTCAACTATGCTTAGATCTCACGTCTGCCTTTGGTTGTCGTAAGGTGGTGAGAGGAAAGTCAGGCAGTAGGACACTTGGAAGACCCTTTAGATTTAGGGATGAGAGGGCAGATCTCTGGATTTACGTACTCTCCACCAAGACTGTACACAGTAGGTGCCAGATAATTACCCAAGGGAAATTAGGGCAATGACATACAGGTGGAATAGATGCTGTGTGGCCAAATGGTGCCAAATGTCCAGCATGGTTTGTAATAGCAGATGGGTGCTGCCACTGTGGTATCTCCAAGTAGGAAACTGCAGATTTGCCTGCAGAAAATTATGGCCTAAGTAAGATGTGTTTCTCTATTTCTCAGGCTGACAGCCTAGGCACTTCCCCAGAAGATTTTTAGTATGCTTTCCATCTGCCCTTCCCTGCCACTTGTAGGAGCAGGATTGGTAGTGCTAGGACGTTGACAGGAGACTGACTCTGCAGCTGCCTCCATTTCCTGAGTCTGAGCATCTTACTCTATCATTAGATGGCCACAACACCCCACTCTGGGGCTCCCTTGTCCTCCTCCAGCTCCCCTTTCAGCCATGTTGTGTGTGTCTCCTTTTTTTGCTTCAGTGTGTGTGCCTATCATAATTTATAAGTTCTCTCCATGCCCTGGGCCTGGGGGATCTCTGTGGAAGGGCAGAGCCCGAGAACCTGCTCCAGCTCCTTACCTCTCTCAGGACCTCCAATGAGTCCTGTCCAGCTTACTGTCCACTCCACTGGAGAGATGACACTCCAAGGCCTGAGGGTCTTGAGCCTCACCTACTGGGAGTGGATGTGCTGTGGCCCAGCCCAGGTGTGGGTACATTTGCTTGAATTCACTGCAAGTACTTCACAAGTCTGCTTAGATGTGGGGCATATTTTCTTTCTTTTTCTTTTATTTATTTATTTATTTATTTATTTATTTATTTATTTATTTGAAGACAGAGTCTCAAGCTGCCACCTTGGATAGAGTGCTATGGTATCACAGCTCACAGCAACCTTAAACTCTCGGGCTTAAGCAATTCTCTTGCCTCAGCCTCCCAAATAGCTGGGACTACAGGCGCCTGCCACAATGCCTGGCTTTTTGTTGTTGTTGTTGTTGTTGTTGTTGCAGTTGTCATTGTTGTTTTAGCTGGCCTGGGCCAGGTTTGAACCCACCAGTCTCAGTGTATGTGGCTGGCGCCCTACCTGTGAGCTACGCTGCTCTTTTATTTATTTATTTTTTTAAGTTGTGGATTATGCAGCACATTTTGTATGAGGAGATTAATTCTGAAGTTGTTTTTTTTCTTCAGAACACTTGGGTTGTCTCCTGCCGCGATGACTTTATTGTCAGGACTCAAAAAGCTGACTCCAAGACAACGGTACAAGTGCTGCCATCTGCTGAAGGAAAATTATTAGTGTGTACAACTATTAATACACATACATACAATCATGTGTCACTTAACGCATCCTGGGAAATGTGTCATTAGGGGATTTCACCGTTGTGTGAACACCACAGAGTTACATGAACCTAAATGGTACAGCCGACTGCACACCTAGGCTATGTAGCATAGCCTATTGCTCCTAGGCTATTGATCTGCATAGCATGTTACTGTACAGAATATTGTAGAAAGTGTAACACGATGGCAAGACATCCAGAATGTACATAACATAGAAAAGATTCTGGAAAAAGATGGCATTATAATTTTACAGGACCGTTGTTATATGAGTGATCTGTCTTAGAAACATCGTTATGCAGCACATAACTGTATGTGTTAGTATAAAAAGAGAAATTTTATGACAAGCCTCAAAGCTTCCAACCTTTTTCTTGTTTCCATCACATCAACTAGTATTATTATGGATCAAATTTTTATTAAACACGATTATGTGCCAATAGAAAATTTTCCTTTATCTTCTTACGCTCATAAAAATATGTACCATTATCTAGCACTTCCCATGTGCTGAGAGTGCTTTTTTATTCTCCCTACAATCCTATGAGCTTGATGTTGTTATCACTAACTTGCAGATAAGAAGGATTCAGAAGGACTAAACAACTGCCCACGTCCATCCTCTTAACCATTAGTCTGGCCTTCCCTTTACCTTCATATCATCTCATTAGCATTTTATTTGACTAAAATCACACAAACATAAAAAGAAGCATCAGAAATCCTGAAACTATCTCAAATAAGTCCACAATTGAGCAAATAAGTAAATTTATGATAGATAGTGGGAGCCAGGGTTTTCATTGTTGAAAAGGTGCAACTAAAATGGGAAGGGCGAAAGGTTAGAATACACCTTGGGGCATTGGATTGGAATTAGAGGAATGGGTGCGCATGAATCGTTTTATAAACATACATAGGTAGATATAGAAATTGATACTGGTGGGCGGCACCTGTGGCTCAGTGAGTAGGTTGCTGGCCCCATATACCTAAAGGTAGAGGGTTCAAACCCAGCCCCTGCCAAACTGCAACAACAAAAAAAAATAACTGGGCGTTGTGGTGGGCGCCTGTAGTCCCAGCTACTTGGGAGGCTGAGGTGAGAGAATCACCTAAGCCCAGGAGTTGGAGTTTGCTGTGAGCTGTGTGATGCCACGGCACTCTACTGAGGGTGATAAAGGGAGGAGACTTGGTCTCTAAAAAAAAAAAAAGGAAAAGAAATTGATACTGGTGTTTGTACATTTCCTAGCTTTGTCCTCAGAGAGGGGCTAGAAATAATGACACCTTAGTAGCTATGCGTCCCTAGATCTTGGATCTTTTATTCTTTAATAAAAGGCCTTAGGGCTCCTGGAGAAATAGCTGATTCTTGGGCTTGGGCAGAGAAAGCATAAATGAGCTCAGACAATTTTGTAGTGCTAGAAAAATTGCTCAACAATGATGAGAACATATTACAAAAGGACAGGAGCTGCCCATTCAAATTTGAGATGACTTGAGTAACAGAATAATGATATAATAGATTATAATTCACAGAATAAAGCAAATATCTGGGACTTCACATTGATATAGCAATAAATAATTGAATAAATGAGGAAGAAGGGAGAGCTCTTCTTTGCAGTAGAATTTCAATCTAAAAATATAAAAGAGGCTCGGTGCCTGGACCACAGTGGTTACGGCATCAGCCACAAGTACTGAGGGTGGCGGGTTTGAACCTGGCCTGGGCCAGCTAAACAACAATGACAACTGCAACCAAAAAATGGCCAGGCGTTGTGGCAGGTGTCTGTAGTCCCAGCTATTTGGGAGGCTGAGGCAGGAGAATCACTTAAACCCAGGAGTTTGAGGTTGCTGTGAGCTGTGATGCCACTGCGCTCTACCAAGGGTGATGCCATGGCACTCTACCAAGGGTGACATAGTGAGACTCTGTCTCAAAAATAAATAAATAAATAAATAAATAAATAAATAAATAAATAGAATAATGGAAATAGAAAATCACCATTTGGACTGGTGTCTCATGCCTATAATCCTAACACTCTGGGAGGCCGAAGCAGGTGGATTGCCTGAGCGCCAGAGTTTGAGACCAGCCTGAGAAATAGCAAGACTGAATCTCTACTAAAAAAATAGAAAAACTAGCTGGGTGTTGTGGCAGGCACCTGTAGTCCAGCTACTTGGGAGGCTGAGGCAAGGGGATCACTTGAGCATAAGAGTTTGAGGTTGTTGTGAGCTGGAATGTGATGGAACTCTAGCCAAGGTGACAGTGTGAGACTCTATACAAAAAAAAAAAAAAAAAAAAAAAAAGGAAGGAAGGAAGGAGAAAGAAAGCAGAAAAGAAAAATCACCGGCTGACATCACAATAACTGTGGCAGGCAAGAACCATCTATGCACATCAAAGTTAGTGGGTGAAAGTGTGATGAGAAAAAAACATTTACATAGTTTCAAAGTGTCTCTTCAAAGATACTTATTAACTACAATGAGAAAAATAGTAACATTGCAATTGATCCATCTGGTAAGCACCACCTTATCCGGTGATCAAAGTGAATATTGCCAGGAACAAGAGGCATCAGCAACATGTGCCTCCTGCTGTGCTGTACTGAGAAGGACACGATGTCCCTTCTGTGGTGTTCTTGCCAAAAGTATGTAGCCACAATCTAATCATGAAAAAAACACTAGATCCACCCAAAGTGAGGAATATTCTACAAAATAGTCACTACTCTTCAAAAGTGGCCTGATCAAGAATGACAAAGATTGGCTCAGTGCCCGTATCACAATGGTTACAGCATCAGCCACATGCACCAAGGCTGGAGGGTTCAAATCCAGCCTGGGCCAGCTAAAACAACAATGACAACTGCAACAAAAAATAGCCAGCATTGGGGTGGGTGTCTGTAATCCCAACTACTTGGGAGGCTAAGGCAAGAGAATCACTTAAGCCCAAGAGTTTGAGGTTGCTGTTAGCTATGATGCCACAGCACTCTACTGAAGGTGACGTAGTGAAACTCTGTCTCAAAATAAATAAATAAATAAATAAAAATAAAATAAAATAAAAATACAAAAACAAAAAACAGGGACAACGATTAAGGGAGATGTCCAGATTGGATGAAATTAAGGAGACAGACAACTCAATGAGCAATATGGGACCTTGGAACAGAAAAAGAACATGCATGGGACAGTTGATAATGTTTGAATAAGGTGTGGAGATAAGTTCACAGTATTGTATCAGGGTATATAGCCTGAATTTGGTAATTATGATAGTTACACTATGGTTTTATCAGATGTCAACATTTGGGTAAGTGGGGTGAAGGGTATTTAGAAATTCTTTGTACTACTTTTGCAATGTTTTCAAAGTTTAAAATTATTTTCAAATGAAAAATTGAAAACCATAAAATATAAGTAAAAATGCTCCCAGAAAAGATATCGCCCAGTATGTCAGGTGTTTGATTACCAAAAGCTTGGGACCCTCTGGGCCAGAGCTCAGATTCTGTGGTCTTCGCTCTCTTAACCAAATTAAAACTTCTGAATTGTACCTTTCTTACAACACAGATGTAGAAAGAAGGGGAGTATTTTGGCAAATGTTGAGCAATGCACACAGTAAATGCTCATTAGATGTTTTAGCTGTGTTGCAGAACATATACTAGACTGACCAAACCCTCTGTTCCAGTTCTGGAATGTTCTAATGACCACTTCTGGTATATGTTCTTACATTTCACAGACTTCCCAAAGGTGCACCCAGCATGGTCCTGAGGATCACAGGACTTAACATTTCCTGCTTCCACAAGGCTGGCCCTTGAGTGAGGTACTTACGGGGGCTGGAGGAAGCAGATTGTTATCAGCCAAGTGCTTGACATAATAATAATGATGATAATGATAGCTGAGCTATCACATGCCAGGCAGTGTTCCAAACACTTTAATGCTTAAATCAGGCCTGGGAGGAAGGGTCTGTTCCTGTTCACACTTCACGGCAGAGTGAGTGGATTGCCCAGCTGCCCTCAGCTTAGCGGTGGGTCCAGGCAGATGGCCTCTGGGGTCCACACTCTGATGACCGAGAAGGTGCCGGGGGTGGTGGACTGAGTTATGGGACATTAAAGGTGGGGTGAGTTGGGGATTAGCTCCAACCCCCTGTGGGGTTTGATATAAATCCTTCTCACTGCGTCTCAGAATAGAGCAACGTCAGTTGATAAAACACTGTCATGGCACCTGAGAGGCCACTCTGCACTCAGTTCTCAGTTCCAGCTTCTTCTAGAAGGAGCTAATGCCTGAGGGTCTCTGTTTTCTGTGCCTTCATTTTGTGGCACCGGGAGTTGGTGACAAGAGCAAAGGGAAGCCAGGCCCATTCCTGGAGGACTAGAAGGTGTTTGCTCTTGATTCCCTGGAAGAGTTTGGCACTAGTTTAGGGAGGGATTGTCACTGCTGTGTCTGCACACAATTAGGGCTTAGGTGACTCAGAAAGGAACACGCCATGTGTTAAAATAAGAGTTGGTGTTTCTGAGAAGGGAAGTCCAGGAGCCGGCCAGGATGGGAATAGCTGTTGATAAGGGACCAGGCATTGTTCTAGCCCTCCCCTGAGCCTCACACCACATCCTAGAAGAGAAGCCAGGTCCCCGGGCCTTCACAGCGCCCTGATGGTTGGGGCAGAGTGGAGGGAGCCGCCCTGGGAGGCAGTCTGGAGCCGTGGCTGGGAGGAGGCATGGTGGTACAGTGGTTAGGAGTCAGGGCTGCTAGCTGAGTGCCCTGGCTTGTCACCCAACTTTGCCTCTCCCTCCAGGGCCAGAGTTGGTCAAGTGGGGACAGTCCATGAGGTCACTAAAGCCAACCTGCAGTCTGACCCTACTGTACAAGTCCAGCAATCCTGACCAGGCCCCCCAACCCACCCCCAACCCACAAAGGTCAAGGCTATAGCCAGGGAATGCAGGCAGGGGGGCCTGGGGAAGCTCTCCAGTTTAGACTCTTCAATCTGAAAAACAAAGGCTGACAGGAATGTGAGGAAATCACTGTTTACTTTGCTTTCAAAAGTGTTCCACTGAAGTGTGTTCTAAGATGTTTTTAGGCTGAGGATGGAAGGGGAGGCATGCTGAAGAGGTTCCACTCAGCTATGGGAACTGGACCCCAAGGTGTGGGCAAGGACTCTGGGTGCCGTGGAGGTGGCAGGGAGAAGGCCCAGGTTAGGGAGGAGGCCAGTTCTCCTCTGACTCCTTGGGAGAGCAGACCTACAGGGGATGTGGGTGCCAGCCCTCTTCAAAGTTGAAAAAAAGCAGGAAAGGAAGGGCTCTGATTTTAGATTTCAAGAAGGTGCCTGTGGGGAGCAGTGGACATTGAAGAGGCTCTTGGGGGTTCATTGGCAGCAAACGACAGAGACCTGTGGCTTAGCTAGAGAGGGGTTGAGGGCAAGGATTAAGGGCAAGGATCTCGTGGATCCTGAGGGCAGGATCCTGGAGGACAAGGATGGGAATCTCCTTTGGGAACAAAGTTGGACCCTCCTCACCGGCCTGCCTGGCTGCTTGCTACTGTGGTCTGTCTGCAAAGCTTGTCTCTCTATTGCTGCTCATGATCTCAAAATATCTTTCCCTATATGGCAACTCCATAGCCCGAGGTGTGTGACCTTCTAGATTTATAGTACATACAGCCACCTAACCAGAGGCCCTGTGTCTCAGGCCCAGGTTCCAGGGAGAGAGTGTGGGACCCACCCGCAGTCTGATGGGCTTGGCTAGGTGAGGCAGGTCCACAAGAATAACCTGGAGTCCTCCTTTCCCTTGGTGGCTGTGGATGGGGGCAGTTCTAACATCCCAAAGAGGTAAACTATAGAAACTATAGAAACAAGGGAGCCAGGAGAGTGGGCAGAACCAGGAGCAGAGGGCAGGGCCAAGGAATCCTACTGAAGATAAGGTTTAGCCATGATCTGGGAAGAAAGGTGAATTCTATCTGGGACAAAACATGAGTCTAAGGCCAGGTGCGGTGGCTCACACCTATAATCCTAGCACTCTGGGAGGCAGAGGCAGGTGGATTGCTTGAACTCAGGAGTTTGAGACCAGCCTGAGCAAGAGTGAGACCCCCGTCTTTAAAAAAAACTAGCCAGGCATTGTGCTGGGTGCCTGTAGTCTCAGGAGGCTGAGGCAAGGGGATTGCTTGAGCCTAAGAGTTTGAGGTTGCTGTGAGCTAGGACACCCTAGCACTCTACCCAAGGCACAGGATAAGACTCTTTCTCAAAAAAACAAAAACATGTGTCTACACCCATGAACTGCACAATTTACTCGCTGGTAGTGAAGAGTGGTTTGGACTTCTATAAATTAGGACTTCCATGAAGATCATCTATAATCCGTTTGCCATGGTTATAAGCAGAAAATAAGGCCATTTTGTTTAAGATAACCTCAAGGAAAGAATGAGAGAGGCTTAGGAGTGACACAATTTTTATGCTAAGGAAAGAAATTCATGCCTAGAAAGAAATCACAAGGAAAGGGTAGAATGTGTGCGTGTAACCCTGTACCCCATCCCACCCCTGTAAAATCAGAATCTCTGGAGAGTAGGACTTAAGCTCCCCAGGTGATTCCCACGTGTGCTCAGGATTTCAAGTCATTGGCCTAGGGACAGGAAACAGGTCATCCCCCTTTTCTCCATGACAAGTGCCCCGCTGACAAGTGCCCTGCTATTTGGAGATTGCTGATGGAAGTCAGCGTGGTGTTGTGAATGCTCCGTTTCCTGGGCCTTGGGCTCTGGGGAGTGGCATCTAAGAGCCCCTTGGCACAGAGGAGTTGTGTAACTATCTTTACTTCTGTTGGTGAAGCCACCCCACCTCCTGCGAGGGCAGCTCTCTTCTGTCTCCATTTAATGTTCAGGCAGTGAAGATGAAGGCTTCCACTGAAGAGCCGCAACCATCTTAGTTTTCTGGAACTTTCTTAGTTTTAATACTAAATGTCCTAAATTCCAGGAAAGTCCTTAGCAAACTGGGATATTGGTCACACCAAACAGTAGCTTATAGAAGTGGTGTACATGTGGGGACAGGGGCTCAGGTAAGGATCTGAAGATCCCAGCTGACTGCTCCCCACACTGATCCAAGCCCCCACCCAGGGCTCTACAGGGGCATCTCTTACCAGGCGGTTCCAAACCCTACATGGTGCCCAGAGCTGGGCTCTGCCCTGTTTTGAGGAATGTTTACTTTTCTCACACCCACACATGCTCATGCACAAGCAAAAAGAAAAAAAAAGCAGGCATTGTTCAAACTTATAGCAGGTTATATTCTAGGAAAAAGGTGGTGTAAGTCAAAAAGATAAAAATTGGATTGATTTTCCCACAGAAACAATACCATGATGAGAAATCCTGAGCAAGGGAAAGCATTCTATAAAAAGTTCTGTCCTGGCCATGAAAAATTTCCCTAAACCTCTCTAAATGTGTTTTTAGGGAATACTGAGCAAAATGGCCTCCTAGAGAAATCAGATACCAAACATAATTAACTGTAAATTACCTTTACTCTTGGCAATGTAAGATCTCTCTCAATGTGCATATCCGTCAAAGGAAAAGAGTGAATCAGTACTTAAGTCACATGCAGTGCTATTTTATTTGATGAGAAGATTCCCTACATGAGGGGCTACTCAAGTAAGAATGGTGGTTCTTAGCTGTGATATTGGAACCCCTGCTGTGCCTGGCCCCATCCCTCCAGAAGCCGATGTTCTCAGGTATGGCTTGGGCACAGGGAGTTTTCAATGTCCATGTGTGATTTCAATGTCCTGCCAGGGCTGACACTGTGAGGGGGGGGAGGGAGAGGAAGGACCTATAAGGCCTAGAGGAGCACCCAGGGGTGCCAATGAGTGTAGCCACACCTGGGCTGGGCTGGGAGCCCTCAAGATTTGCTAGGGGGTGGGGAGAGGGGAAGTTGCCTGAGGTTTGGGGTTCAAGACCTAGTGTCTTGAATGTTGGAACATTGAGATGTGCTATTAAAAAATGAGCCCTGAGTGGTCAAAATGAGCCTGGAGTGGTCATCTAAGTCGATTTTGCTGATGGGAAACAGATCTAGAGAGGTGAAGGGATATGCCCAAGTTCCTCAGTGTTTAGGAGGAAAATTAAAACACTAGTTTTTTTTTTTTTTTTTTTTTTTTTTAAGCGAAACAACAGAGTTTATTGAAAGAAAATAGATAGATAAGAGAAAGAGGGAGGGCGGCACCTGTAGCTCAGTGGGTAGGGAGCCAGCCACATACACCGAGGCTGGCGGGTTTCAACCTGGCCTGGGCCAGCTAAACAACAATGACAACTGCAACATACAAACAACAATGACAACTACAACATACAAAAAGTAGCCGGGCATTGTGGCAGGTGCCTGTAGTCCCAGCTACTCGGGAGGCTGAGGCAAGAGAATCACTTAAGCCCAAGAGTTTGAGGTTGCTATGAGCTGTGAGGCTACAGCACTCTACAGAGGATGGCATAGTGAGACTCTGTCTCAGAAAAAAAGAAAGAGAGAGAACAAAATCTCTGTTAATGGAGGAGGGAGCCCAAGTGGGCAGCTCCCAAACATAAATATTTTGATTCCTCATCTGTACAGTAAGTCCTTACTTAGCATCATTGATGGATTCTTAGAAACTGTAACTTTAAGTGAAACCACGTACAACAGTTTCTTTTGTCCACCATCATTTCATTCTAACGTTGTTCAGGAAAAAAAAAAAGTTAGTTTCAGCAGCATGTCATTTTGCTTCAAGTCCCAGGTTATGAGAACCTACTGACAGTGTTAAGTGGGGACGTCCTGTATTCTTTTCACATTTTGATGGTTTTAAGTTATACCCACAAATTCTTTGATATTCCTCCCTTTACAAAGCTTAATTTTCCTTTCCTTGGGGTTAGGCTGTACTTGGTGAGTCATTTCTGTAATGTATGTAGCATGTATTTTTAATAGACAAATCAATTTAATAGTGATGAGGACACAGGAGGAGGGAAGGTATGTGACTTCAGAGATTAGGTCATAAATGGTATCATAGCTTGTAGCTTTTTTTTTTATTATTATAGATAAAAATATGCACCATAGATGTGGCCCAACCCATCACCCTCCCTCCACCCAAACCTCCCCCCTCCCTTCCCCTTCCTTGGTCCTTTCCTCATGGTCTTGAGGTATAGTTGGGTTATAGCCTTCATGTGAAAGCTATAGTTGAGCTTCATAGTAGGGCTGAGTACATTGGATACTTTTTCTTCCATTCCTGGGATACTTTGCTAAGGAGAATATGTTCCAGCTCCATCCATGTAAACATGAAAGAGGTAAAGTCTCCATCTTTCTTTAAGTCTGCATAGTATT
>CAUYPK010060961.1:0-14034 GCA_963574355.1 Loris lydekkerianus
AAAAAGTATCCAATGTACTCAGCCCTACTATGAAGCTAAACTATAGCTTTCACATGAAGGCTATAACCCAACTATAGCACAAGACTATGGGGAAAGGGCCAAGGAAGGGGAAGGGAGGGGGGAGGTTTTGGTGGAGGGAGGGTACTGGGTGGGGCCACATCTATGGTGCATCTTAGAATGGGTACAGGTGATTGCACTAATGTACACAGCTATGATTTAACAATAAAAAAAAAAAAGAAACAGGTTCAGAAAAGTTAACTGCTTCAGAATCAGTTAACTGGTAGCTACTGTCAGAACAGGCCATTTGAGTCCCTCAAGGGAACTCTAAGTTTGTCACTGTTTTTTTGAGTAAACTTTGGAGCATTACTTAAATCCAAATCTCTTGATTCTTCCATTTCTTGGTCCATAAAATAACCTTGGTGAAAATGGATTAAAGTATTCCTACCTGCAGTATGACCATTACAGTCTGCGCATTAAGAGGCATGGGTACATAAATAATGAAACTTGCATTTCTATCTCTAATTTAAACTAAGAAGTTTAAAATCATTTTTGGGGAAATGGTCTGTTAAGCTATTATATGCTTTATTTTTTAAGTTGTTAACGTGCTTACAACATGCTAAAAGCAATACAGTAATTTGATTAAGTTTTTTTTTTTTTTTTGAGACAGAGTCTCAAGCTATTGCTGTGGGTAGAGTGCCGTGGCGTCATAGCTCACAGGAACATCCAACTCTCGGGCTCAAACGATCCTCTTGCCTCAGTTTTTCTATTTTTAGTAGAGATGGGGGTTTTGCTTTTGCTCAGGCTGGTCCTGAACTCATGAGCTCAAGCAATCCACCCTCCTCAGCCTCCCAGAATGCTAGGATTATAAGAGTGAACCACACTTCGCCTGACCTGATTTGATTCTTTAAAACTGGCTTTCACAGCAATCTACCAGAAAAAAATATTTAATATTTATAATTATTTTCAAAAATTAGAGAAAGAATGCATTTATATACTTGGTTTCCATAGTCCCACAATGAACATTAAGTGACTTTAAAAAAGTATCAAGAATATAAACTTCAATTAAGACTTGTTTTTGAGAAACAATGTTGAATCAGAATAAAAGATCAGTGCTTTCTAGAGACAGTAAATAAATAAATCAAAGAACAAGCATTTCAAAAGGCCTTAGTAAGAAAAGTTTTGTTGTTCAAAAGGCATTGAGTACTTTAATTAGACACATACCTAGGAATGTATTTGTGGGTTTTGTCACAGTTTGGGCTTGTTTTATGATAATCTAGTTTTTATGGTACTTTACAATGCCATTGGGAGTATGATAACAACAATCTTAACCAATTTTTAATATGCCTTCCCTCCTCCAGAAGAATGCAATCTCTTCCAATCTCTTTCTTTCTCTCAGGCTCTGCATGGAATTTTCCTCTCCTCTTCTTCTTACGGTATAATACAAGATCACATGTTCACTGTCTTGTTTTCCCCAGGGTGACTTCCATACTTCTATTTCCTCTTTCATCTTTTCTGTCATTAGGGCCTGTAGCAAGATACTCTCCAGAGTCCCTCTGATCTCTATGCTAATAGTAAAGCACTGAAATGATGGAAAGGAAGACAAAGAGAAAAAAAAACATCCAGAGCAGCTGGGAGTCCTTAGTTCTAACCATCTCTATGGAAACAATTCCACAGAGATCGATCTGGAAACAATTCTGTAGAGATCACTGGAGCAATGGCAAGCCAATCTTACCTTATTTACAGGATTCAGCTTGCAAATGAGAACAGTTGACATCGTTTTTTCTTGTTGTGTTCTTTGGAGAAAAATAATAAAATAATAGGCCAAATAAAAATTATACTTAGGACGATATAGTGTATTTTTTAACTCAAAACTTCCTATGTGCTGTAATAATAAAAGGCAAAAGGAATCCATGTACCAATTTCAATTCCTTCCTAACCATTTACACTGGCAAAGAATGCACAACCCAAAGAAATAGTGGCCAAAAACCCCTAAAACACAGCAGTTTGGTAGTGAAAAGTCATTCATGTCATTAGAATGATTTTAAGACTGTGGCCCATAAATACACAAAGTTAAGTATGTGGAAAGAATGCCAAATTCAATCAGGCAGTAAAAATAGATTATTTGAATTCAGGCAAGGGGTGAGCCGGATAACAGAATTCCACCTACCAAGTCAGGTTAAGACGCTGAAAAGATAAAGTAGCCAGGTAACTTAAACCCAGGGAAGAAGGATTAAGAGAACTCCATCTGAAGTGTGGGAGCTGTGTTAGTCTTACCAATACAACAATTTTTAAGGGGTAGAGGTTGGAGTTCAAAGCTTCCAGCCAGTAAACTAACCTCAGGTCTCTAAGGGGAAGAAATGCCATCTACTGTTACTACAGCATCCTTGTTTTGTTTTTCTCTCTCTTGTAATTCTTACTGCCCCACACCTGTCTTAAGCAGGTTTGAGAATGAATTAAGGCCTTCAAATGGAAACTTCCATTACATGAAGGTAAATTTTTCCTGTCTCCATCCTAAACCCGCAGGTCTCATGGGGAAACAAATTTCACCCTTCCACATTGCTAAGAGGCACTGCTAACCGTCTTCCCAATGTCTGTAATACAAAGTCCAAAGACTTTTGGCTGGACATTGAAGTCATTTCCAGTCTTAACCCATCCCACAGAAACACTCAACTATGGTCAAACTCATTTTCTCTTCCTGGCACTCTAGTACACTCCTACCTTTGCACCTTTACTGGCGCTAATCTCTTTATTAGACCTGCTTTCCATCTTCCCACAGTACATCTTGCATTTTCTTAACTCAAAAAAGGCCATCACCTGTCATTAGTCATCTCAGTGGCATGACGGCACAACCCAAACATATTTATTAGGTGTTACAGTTTTCAAGAATGAAAAACTCTATTTAGAAAATTGCCCAAAGTTGGCAGCGCCTGTGGCTCAGTGAGTAGAGCACCGGTCCCATATACCGAGGGTGGCGGGTTCGAACCCGACCTGTCCAAACAGCAACAAAAAAACAGCCCGGTGTTGGGGCGGGGTCCTGTAGTCCTAGCTACTTGGGAGACTGAGGTAAGAGAATTGCCTAAGCCCAAGAACTGGAGGTTGCTGTGAGCAGTGACGTGATCGTACTCTACCAAGGGTGACCAAGTAAGACTCAGTCTCAAAAAACTTATATAGATACACGATGATGACAGCTGTATAAAAAATTAGAGGGACCCATGACCGAGTATCAGAATAGGTCACAGGGCTGTGGTAGTGATCCTTAGTGGCACTTTATTCTTCTGTAAAGCAGCTTTAATATTTGGTGAAAATAACATCTCAACAGAGGAAGGGAGACCATATTATTAATTCTCCTGCATGTTCTAAAAGGTTTTATTATTTTTTTTATTGGGCGACAAAGTGAGACTCATATCGCTTAAAAAAAAAAAAGAAAGAAAGAAAGAAAATTGCCCTAAGTTCGCCTCTGGGGCAAATAGCTGATTAGGTCACTAAGGCTTTAATTGTGGGAGATGAAAGACAACGCGAAGGTGAAAAAAGAAAGTAGTGATTTGTTAAAAGAAGGGAAGCTTGGTAGTTAGGAATTCAAGCCAAGAAGCCCCAGGCCCTGCCACGCACCCAGACGAGGCCCGCTGGGGAGCGGCCGGCAGCTCCAGGGCCGGGGGGAGCAGGAGGAACCTCGGTCCGAGGGACGAAATCGGGCCCTCGTGGGCACTTGTACTTCGTAGCCGAGGAACACTTTTCACTGCACAATGCAAACATGGTGGACACAAAACGCCCTCTTCGCGTTTCTGTGCTGCCGAAACACGTGGCGCCCTTTCCACGCTGTATAAAGCGCGGCTAAGAGCGGGGCCTTCTCAGAATTTGTTCATGATGGGGTAGAGCATGGGAGAACTTTTACTCGACCGCGACACCACGGTTCCGTCAAAACACACTCGCAGGGCTGGTGCTACCACCTCCCTAAAGAAGGCAGAATGGCGGGGTCTGAGAATTCGCTGGTTGTACGCTAAGCAAGAAAGGCGGAACGTGCAGACTCGCTCCTTCCAAGTGAACGAGTCCCGCTTCTACCTCGCCCGCTACTGGTCAGCCCACCGGCGCGCAAGCGCGATTCTGGCCGCCAGCGCCGGAGAGGAACGGATTCCTTAGTCTCGCGAGAGTAGGACCGGGCGGCCTAGCAGCTCTCGCTCCACCCCCTCCTCCTCGCTCGCTCTCTCCCATCCCCCCAAGCCAGTAGCTCAGCTGCGCAGCTCCCTTAGCGGTTGCCGCTACCTGAGACGGTTGGAATAGCCGTTGTGGTGAGCGCTACACGAGGCGAACGACTTCTCCCGCTTCGCGACCGGACCCGCGAGCACCGGAGTCGGTGTTACTATCGCCTGACAGGGTATCTGAAGTAAAAGGGGGTAGGTTGGGCTGGTGGTTTCGAGAGGAGAGACCGGGAGGGGGTTGGCAAAGGGGAGGAGTGTAGAGGTCGCCACTCTGAGGCGGCAGGGCTGCTCCTCCCCGGCAGTCTCAGCCGCGAGGAAGGCGGCCTGCCGAGGGGAGGACACCCAGGCCCAGAGTGGGGGCGTCCCGCTCGTCCCCTTGCCCCGCTGGGTGGCCTCCGCCATTTTGGGTATGGTGGCGCGGCCACCTTGGCTTCCCGCCCTTCCCCGCTTTTTTTACTTTTTGTTAGCCAGCTTCCGAAAACTGATGTAGAAGGCCGGGGGTGGGGTGGGTCAGAGCCCCTGGAAGGGGCGAGGGTGGGGAGCGGAGCGAGCAGGGACACGCTGGGCAGCGGGGTGGGGGGAGAATCCGGGCTGCCGGGCGCGCTCCCGATGGAAATGGCGCCCGAGGGGCCTGGCCTCCCACCGCGGCCTCCCTTCCTCCGCAGTCTCGGCAGGGCTACCTGGGCTTTCGGGACTGCGAGCGACTTCTGACGCACGTTCCCAAGATGAGAGAGGCTGGCGCTGGGGGAGGAAGGCCAATGGCGACGAAGGCGCTCAACTCCCCAATCCAGGACAAAGGAGGCGGACGGCCTCCTTTGTGATTCCGCCGCCCGGTGGCGAAGGTTTTTAAGCCGGGCTCGGCGGCCGGACGCGGAGGGGGCACGGGGCGTACTCTCCCTAGTTCTCTGGTCTCTAGGGCAGTAGATAAACGGAAAGTCTCCGGGGAGGAATAAAGGACGCTTAGCCGGCCCTTATTCCAGATTTGGAACTTCGAAAAGAGTACGTACTCACCTTCCAAGGGTTTTTTTCCCCTCCCACGTTTAAACGTTTATAAGGACTTTGTGGGTGTTTTGTACACAGAAAAGTGATTTATCAAATAGGAATGTGAAATGGGTATATTTCAGATAGGTCATCTGGGCACAGGGAACTGTGATACTACTTTTTCAACTTTGGGGCGGGGGTGGTGGTTTAGCAGTCGTTTTGTGTATTTTGGCCCACATAGGTTAGAATTTGAGTTTTGTTTTTAGGAAATAGTTGTTAAAACACAACAGTGATGGTAAAAAAAAAAAAAGATGTGTGTGTAGGAACTAAGTTAACTAGCTTTAAATATTAAATCTCACAAAAGAGTTGTATTTTGTGAGGAGATTCTTTACATTTTCTATTGGTAGCTAAGCATGTTTTTCCTTTAGTATAGGGGCATATACCGTATTTTGAACAAGGAAATAAGCCTACAAAATAGGACGAATTGTAAACCCAGTCACTTGGTGTAATTTGGGGGAGAGGTTCCTTAGAGCAGAGAACTGGTCTTGAAAACCATACAAAAGGGAAAAAGGCCTGAGAATTTCTGGTTTTCCCAGCTCTTAGAAACAAAAACATGAAAAAAACTTCCTACCTGTGGAAGATGTTCTGTGATGCTTTGTCAAGATTGCCAAGGAAGAGCTTACCGAAGTCTTATCTTGAAACAGTAGATTTTAGTTGATTTTAGAATGACAACTGAGACTTAATAGGAAAGTAGTATAGGATATGATTAACACCTTTCGTAATTGGATTAGACGACACAACCTTTTTTTTTCTGCGCTGTAATCTGTTGGATACCTATTTATGTTCTCTTTTGCTGTCCTTGTTTCAGTAAACAAGGGAACTGCAATAGGTAAAAACTGGGTTCTAGTAAACTCATTTGTAATAAAGTTCCGTTTTAATTAAACTTACATCACCACCATTTGACCAAAAATAAAGTTCATTCTCATTCCTTAGGAACAAGAGGCTACCATTTAGAGGACACTTCAGAAGATAGGAGATGCGCCCATGTTCCAAGAATTCTATATTTCAATTATCTATTCAATATTTTTTCTTAATAGCTTTGGGATATCATTTACAACCCATAAACTTCATTTAAAATTACATTCAGTACCTTTTAGTTCCTTCCCAGATTTGTGTAGTCATCACTACAATTTTAGGATATTTTTATCGCTCAAAAGGTAACTTACATCCATTAGCAGTGTTTCCCCATGTTGCCTCCCAAGTCTCATAACACTGACTAAAGTTACCCTCACATTCATTTGGTAATATTTTAACACACGAAATTCTTACAGTGATTAGCCATGACATTTGTTGCAAAGAAAGGTTGAGATGGATTATCCTAGTAATTAATAAGCTGTTTAGGTAGTTTCTAACAGCTTTATTAAGGTATTACATCAGATTGCTTCTTTGTATGCCCTTCGGTTTTTTTCTTGTTTGTGTAAGTAGAATTTTTGAGTGTTGAAGGGGTAGTGTATACTCTTCACATCTGGGAGGAGAGTAACCCTATAGAATAGTTTTAAGAGTTTTCTGGGAATGTCATCCCTGGTTGAAAATTGTGTTCAGTGTTTTTATAGACAATACTTTGTTTTCATATGGGTCTTTTATTGGTACAGACCAATCAAAAAAAAAAACTTACTTTGGTTGGTAGTATTTTCTTGTGAAGTGCTAAGATTTACAGTAAAGATGAGTCAATTTCCATCTCTTTTTTTGTTGTTTTTATTTGCTTCTGAAGTACAAATCAACTCTTGGGCTCAAGCAATTCTCTTGCTTCAGCCTCTGAAGTATCTGGGATTAAAGGCCTGGCCAGAACACCTGGCTTTTTTTTTTTTTTTTTTTTTTTTTATTGCAGTTGTCATTGTTGTTTTAGCTGGTCTGGTGGGCCAGGTTTGAACCTCCTGGCTCAGTGTATGTGGCCGGGTGCCCTACCCACTGAGCTACTAGTGCTGCCCCCTTAAGGTAGGATTTTAACTGCACTAAGATCCTTTCACATTAGGTTGACTTCAGATTCTTAACTTTCTCCTTAGGAAGTGACTCATGGTGGTAGATCTTTTCTGCTTTTTCCTTTCTTCTGATCTTAGCTCCCCCTTTATAGCAAACACTTTTGAAACTGGTGCTTTTATTGAAAGAAAAAAAATTTTGTTTATTTAAAAAAATGGTAGGGATCTTCTGAATTGATTTGGGGCCACATTTGAGAGCCACTCTTTAGTATTATATTAAACTTTTAAAAGCCTTTGTTGCCTTAGAAAAAATTTAACAGTTTTTATTTCAAAATTCAGACTAGTGTCCCATCCTTTAATTAAGGTTCAGATACTTTTTGGGTATTTATCATTGATTTTGCAGGACCCTTTAAAATCCAGTAACAGTTGCTGTAAACAGCTGCTTAACATGAAGTAGAGGAAGCACTTTATAAATAATTCTCAGCAGCCCTGTGAGCTGCAGGCTTTACTACTATGTTTTGCAGTCGAATAAACTCAGAGGTTAAGTAGTTTAAGCAGCCTGTGGATAATAGGGATTCAAGCCCGGGTTTTTCTCCTATGATGTTATACTTTTTGTGCATAAGAATAAATTGTAATGTCAGTTCATTTTGGTTCTGTGTGTCAGGAGTGGCAAGTATCTAGGACTTTAGCTTTGAAGGTGATTCATATGTAGAAGTATGTGGTTAATAACTTCTAGCGAACCCATCTATTAGCTTATTTTCAGTGCATGAATTCTGGGAAAAAAGAAAGCTGGCCCTTTGCAGATGCCTACCCCCAAGAGTTGAACTGATTATTAGATCATGTGAAATTAAGCATTACTGAATGCTATTGATGTATGAAATGCCCTCAAGCCTAAAGGGATCAGGTGAACAAATCATTTTGTTTACAGGGGAGGAGGTGGTGAGGGAAAGATTTGAAATATTCAGGTGAGTAGGATTCTTACAGCTATATAGTGAAATTTGTAAGGTTCTGGTAAGTTTCTGCAGCTGAAGGACTTCTGCTATTAGCCTCTTTGGAAAAACACTCTGGAATTTCAAAAGGAAGGGTGGCTGCTTCTGGGGAAGGGAACAGGGTAGATGAGTTCATTTTAGAAGAGCGGTGCTATATATTATCTCCAGTGACTTCCAAATGGATAGCTTCAAAAACATGAGTATGGAGCAGCCTTTGACCTCAGTTTTAACTCAGTCATTTAAAAATTTTTGTTTTTTGTGAGTTTAAGCTAGATAATAGGTAAAATAGAGATGAGAATTTCCCCCTTCAAATACAGTTTGATGTCTTCAATATTATAGTGCTGTGATAGCCTTTGTATATTTTTTTTGACGTTAAAGATACCGTATATACTTGAGTATATACAGTACTTGTTACATTTTTTGCTTAGACTTTTGATATGAGTGAACAGTGGTTTTATATATATATGTAACTTCTGAATAGTAGCTATTCAGGTGAAGAGTGAAATTGAAAGGTGTGAGTGAAAAATTGAGATGAAAAGGCTAGAGTTGGCATTCAGATGACAAATACTTTGAAGACTCTGGTAGTTCAGTTATGTGAATTCTGGCTGAGCACCTGTAGCTCAGTAGTTAGCAGTGTACCAGGGGTGGCAAGTTTGGATCCAGCCCTGTCCTGCTTAGAGGAAAAAAACAAATTATGTGAATTTTCTTAAAATTAGGAACTGTGTAATGTTTGAGCCTAAGAAATTGAGTGCTTTTTGCTAGGCGGTATTAGATTTCACTACCTTTACCCTACCCCAAAATAGAAAGGTGGTGGTATCCTTTGGGTTGTGGCATTGCCACA
Source organism: Loris lydekkerianus (assembly GCA_963574355.1). Classification (NCBI taxonomy): domain Eukaryota; kingdom Metazoa; phylum Chordata; class Mammalia; order Primates; family Lorisidae; genus Loris; species Loris lydekkerianus. The sequence goes on from CAUYPK010060961.1 coordinate 8,984, forward strand.
AAAGTCATTTAACATTTAATCCTGTCTTGGCTTTCCCTCTTGTGACACCTCTGAGAGGTGTTTCTTCAGTACCTCTTGAAAAGAGTATGTTTTGATTGACTGCTTTATGTGCTTGTTTATTTTTTATAGCATTTAAATCAAACGGTATTGAGATGGATTGGGTTATGAAACATAATGGTCCAAATGACGCTAGTGATGGGACAGTACGACTTCGAGGACTACCATTTGGTTGCAGCAAAGAGGAAATAGTTCAGTTCTTTCAAGGTACCTCCAGTATTAGTCAAAGTTTAGTAGTGTAATTTTCTATTTGTATTATATTACTCAGTTTTTAATTTGTAAAACCCATTTCACTTTGAACTTTTAAATTGAACTATAATTATCTGGTGAATGTTTTAAAATACGAAATGTGCTCCACTTAATATTCTTCCAGAATGTGTAGAATATACAAAACCTAATTAGTGCACAGTAACTTAATTGAGAATAATTGTGTATGATGAAAATTAAACATGAATTAGCATATGGAGCATGGTTAAATTTGATTTGTAGCACTTTTTTCATGTAATATAGGTGGGCTTTTAGAGTATATAATTAGACAGTGTTTTTACACTGGTTGCAAAAAATTTATTTAATCCAATAATATTTGAAAAAAATCTTTTCATTTGTATTATGGGGTGATGGGAAACTAAGCTTTTTTGTTTTGTTTTGTTTAGACTTGTTTTAAATATTTGATTCAGATGGGAATGTTTCAGCCTTTAACACTGTTCCCCTTGATGGGGTTATTTGTCCTTGGGTTAAAGGGTTGGAAATCGTGCCAAATGGGATAACATTGACGATGGACTACCAGGGGAGAAGCACAGGGGAGGCCTTCGTGCAGTTTGCTTCAAAGGAGATAGCAGAAAATGCTCTGGGGAAACACAAGGAAAGAATAGGGCACAGGTGGGGATGGAGAGTTTGGGATGGTGTTAAATTTTTATTTTTGGGGGTTGTGGGTCACTATTATTGCTTAAATGGGGGGGTAACCATAACATTTTTCTGGGGTAGTTTAAAAGAATTATAATTACCTAAATTTAACTTGGAAACTACAGATTTGGGTGGGGAATTAATGCTAATAGTTTACTTAAATTAAAATTAGATTGTTTTCATTTCTCTGTAGGATGTTGTCAATAAATGCATTTGTGTAATCACCTATTTTCTTTAAAACACCTATCCTGTACTAAAGGAAACAAACTAAAACTATTTTATGAATTGTTTTCAAATGACTAATTTGTCTATGTGTAAAACTTAAATATTTAATTATTTAAGTTTGTAGGTATGAAAAATGTTAACTTATGGTGTATTTAGGCATCTTAAATTGGGTTATGTATCTAGATGTAGAAAAAAGTACTGCATTTTGCCCAGTATCTTAATTTGCTCTAATACATTTATGCTGAAACCTGTACCTTAAAACATTTTTAAATAGGTATATTGAGATCTTCAGAAGTAGCAGGAGTGAAATCAAAGGATTTTATGATCCACCAAGAAGATTGCTGGGACAGCGACCAGGACCATATGATAGACCAATAGGAGGAAGAGGGGGTTATTATGGAGCTGGGCGTGGAAGTATGTATGACAGAATGCGACGAGGAGGTGATGGATATGATGGTGGTATGTGTATCTAATGAACAAAGGTTCTGTTGTCATTTTCTTAATATTCCTGACACTTTGTCAAGAAATATAGAAATGGCAGTAATTTCAGTACCTATGAGGTTTTAAAACCTGTTCATGAAAATATGGATTCCCATGGTAAGCTATGGGACTGGATTGATGCACATTAGCACCTAGAAAACTTACGCTGAGATTAAAGGGAAAATGTTGGCTTGGGGATGAAATTTTTGTCCTTTTGAGATTTTTAATTTTCCGTATGTAATAAATACTTTTATTCATATGCCCTGAGTTGGGAATTGCAAACTTGTAATAGTCAACAAACTGGTTATTACAAAAATAATGTTTTTTTTTTAACTAGTTAAAAAATTTATCTCTTAATAGTACATTCATGTATATCTCCTTGTATTACACAGGCTATGGAGGTTTTGATGACTATGGTGGCTATAATAATTATGGCTATGGCAATGATGGCTTTGATGACAGAATGAGAGATGGAAGAGGTAAAATATTAAAAGATTTTTATTCTGAGGTAACCTTTGGTATTTGTAAGCTCTTGGTGGGAATATAGGTTAACTTGTATAAAAAGTTAATTTGGGTATATTTCATTGTGATGCTATATAAAGGCTTTTTGTGTACTTTTCTACGTGTTTCCATAATACTTTATAATCTTGGCAAATGTTACTTTCCAGGTATGGGAGGACATGGCTATGGTGGTGCTGGTGATGCAAGTTCAGGGTTTCATGGTGGTCATTTTGTACATATGAGAGGGTTACCTTTTCGTGCAACTGAAAATGATATTGCTAATGTGAGTAGTTTGTGTGTGTGAGTACTTTAATAATTATTAGTGATTTTATACTTGTCCTGGCATCTAAATTTTGAAGTATTCTTAATGCTTTCATCTTTAAAGTTTAACATCAAAATCCCTTCAACATAAAAATACATCTATCCTTATCTTTAGTGTTAAAGATATTTTTGTGTCTACTGTGTGCTGACCTACATAGGATTCAAACAAGTAAAAAGCTACATTCATGAAGTTCAGTTAAGAATATAAGTGAAAAGCCAAGCACAGTGGCTCATGCCTGTAATCCTAACACATTGGGAGTTTGAGGCAGGTGTATTGCTTGACCCAGGAGTGCAATATCCCATTTCTACAAAAAGAGAAATCAGCTTGGTGTGGTGGCACATGTCACTAGCTCCTCAAGAGGCTGAGGCAGAGGATTGCTTGAGCCCAGAAGTTTTGAAATTGCACTGAGCTATGATGAATGTCACTGTTCTCTACCCAAAGTAACAGTGAAAGACTGTTGAGTGTAGAATGGTGATGATGCCAATATTTTTTCGTCATTGTGTTTGAAAGGTTTTGAAAGACTAAATTTCAGTGGTTTGCTTTGGCTTTACAGGCTAGATGGTGATTAAAAACTGAGTCAAAAGTAATAGCAATAGATGATACTGATGTCATTGATTTGAAACTAATTGGTTTTCGATTGATTGATTAGGGGGTCCACAAATTTCAGCCCAATGGCTAAATCCAGTCACACTTAACCCATTTGTTTATTCAGGAGAGCATTAGAGACCCAATGGCAAACAAAGCCATCATTGCTCTTAAAGCAAAAATTTGCTGTAAATTTTACTGGGAACCAATTGGTATAAATTCTAAATGCCTTTAGGGGTAGCTTAAACCTGATTAACTTGTGATTAGAACTATCTGATCTTATGTCTGATCTATGTTTATATAGAGAGTTCCACAGGTTTATCAAACTCCATGTTCTGAATCACATACCCTATTTCTCTGTATATACTTTGAGTTTCGGGAGCCCATTATATCTCAAGATGGCAGTTTTGAAATACATTTCTTGGCAGTTAGGGTGGAGATAGAACTTTATATTCCATCTCAGTTCATAGTGTTTGAGACTTTTCATCTGTTTCCAGTAAACATTTTTTTAGATTAAATACATTCTTTCAAAATTGACAACTACCTTATTTTAAAAATGGTAAATTCTTTGCAATAATCTGAATAGAAAAGAAATAACAAGTGTTTCCTTTTATTTAGTTCTTCTCACCACTAAATCCAATACGAGTTCATATTGATATTGGAGCTGATGGCAGAGCAACAGGAGAAGCAGATGTAGAGTTTGTGACACATGAAGATGCAGTAGCTGCCATGTCTAAAGATAAAAATAACATGCGTAAGTGGTATCTTTGACATGCTATCATTTCCCAGGTGTGAACTTGTATGTAACAAAATTTTTTTCACTTGTTAAATACAAGAAGCCCTAGGATCTCTTGGCAGTTATTTGACCTCTATATAAAGATAAGTTTTGTTTTGTTTTGTTTTTTGGAGACAGAGTCTCAAGCTGTCACCCTGGCTACAGTGCCATGGCGTCATAGCTCACAGCAACCTCGAACTCTAGTGTTAAAGTTATCTTCTTGCCTCAGTTTTTCTATTTTTAGTAGAGACAGGATCTTGCTTTTGCCCAGGCTGGTCTGGAACTAGTGAGCTCAAGCAATCCACCCATCTCTGCCTCCCAGAGTGCTAGGATTACAGGCATGAGCCTGATCTTAAAGATAGGATTATAATGGCTTCCAATGGCTTCCTGTGGGCTTTTTATATCACCACACTTAGGAATTGATAAAACACTTTATTAGCTGACCAACCTTTGACCAACCTTTTAAAGCTTTTATTGATAAATTATGATCCATTATTCCTTCTCCCCTATTATCCTTGATTCTTTTTTTTCTTAAAGAACATCGATACATTGAACTCTTCTTGAATTCCACTCCTGGAGGCGGCTCTGGAATGGGAGGTTCTGCAATGGGAGGCTACGGCAGAGATGGAATGGGTATGTAATGTATTTTGTGGGTTTTTTTTTGTTTTTTTTTTTTTTGTATGTAATGTTTTTAAGAGAAGTGGAGTTAGCTCCTTACCAATCCATCTCAAACTTTTTTTTTTTTTTTTTTTTTTTTTTTTAATATAATCAGGTTGGTTACGGATCTGTTGGAAGAATGGGAATGGGGAACAATTACAGTGGAGGATATGGTACTCCTGATGGCTTGGGTGGTTATGGTAAGTATCTCTAGCTGGGTCTGTGTTAGTCTCCACAAGTAGTATAATTAAAAATGCAGATAATACTTTTAATATCTTAATGCATGAATCTTCATGCTAAGTGATTCTTAATGTCATTTTTTCTTAAGGCCGTGGCGGTGGAGGCAGTGGAGGTTACTATGGGCAAGGTGGCATGAGCGGAGGTGGATGGCGTGGCATGTACTGAAAACAGAAGCATCAACATACAAGTCCTGACAACAGCATCTGGTCTACTAGACTTTCTTACGGATTTAATTTCTTTTGTATTTTAAGAACTTTATAATGACTGAAGGAATGTGTTTTCAAAATATTATTTGGTAAAGCAACA
>CAUYPK010060962.1:0-16234 GCA_963574355.1 Loris lydekkerianus
TTAATAACTTAATGGGACATCTCAAGCAACTGGAGAAGGAAGAACATTCCAACCCCAAACCCAGCAGAAGAAAATAAATAACCAAATTTAGAGCAGAATTAAATGAAATTGAAAACAAAAGAATTATACAACAGATCAATACATTCAAAAGCTGTTTTTTTGAAAAGGTCAATAAAATAGATAAACCTTTGGACAACCTAACCAGGAAAGAAAGAGTAAAATCTCTAATTTCATCAATCAGAAATGGTAAAGATGAAATAACAACAGACCCCTCAGAAATTGAAAAAATCCTTAAGGAATATTACAAGAAACTTTACTATCAGAAATATGAAGATCTGTAAGAAATCAACCAATACTTGGAAGTACGCCACCTACCAAGACTTAGCCAGAAAGAAGTGGAAATGTTGAACAGGCCTATGTCAATATCTGCAACAGTCTGAACTATACAAAATCTCTCTAAAAAGAAAATTCTGGGACCAGATGTCTTTACATCAGAATTCTACCAAACATTTAAAGAAGAATGAGTACCTATATTACTAAACATCTTCGAAAACATAGAAAAAGAAGAAAGACTATCCAACACATTCTACGAAGCAAACATCACCTTGATGCCTAAACCAGGAAAGTCCCAACAAGAAAAAAAAATTATAGACCAATATCACTAATGAATATTGATGCAAAAATACTCAATAAGATCCTAACAAACAAAATCCAACAACACATCAAAAAAATTATACACCATGACCAAGTCAGATTTATCCCAGGCTCTCAAAGCTGGTTCAATATACATAAATCTATAAATGTAATTCAGCATATAAACAAACTAAAAAATAAAGACCATATGATTGTCTCAATTGATGCAGAAAAAGATTTTGATAATATCCAGCATCCCTTCATGATCAACACTTAAGAAAATTGATATAGAAGGCACATTTCTGAACCTAATAGAGGCCATCTACAGCAAACCCACAGCCAAAATCGTATTGAATGGAGTTAAATTGAAATCATTTCCACTTAGATCAGGAACCAGGCAAGGCTGCCCATTGTCTCCATTGCTCTTTAACACTGTAATGGAAGTTTTACCCCTTGCAATTAGGGAAGAAAAGGCCATCAAGGGTATCCACATAGGGTCAGAAGAGATCAAACTTTCACTCTTCGCAGATGACATGATCGTATATCTGGAAAACACTAGGGATTCTACTACAAAACTTTTAGAAGTGATCAAGGAATACAGCCATGTCTCAGGCTACAAAATCAACACCCATAAATCTGTAGCCTTTATATATACCAACAATATTAAGCTGAACAAACAGTCAAGGACTCTATTCCTTTCACAGTAGTGCCAAAGACGATGACATATTTGGGCGTTTATCTAACAAGGGACAAGAAAGATCTCTATAAAGGGAGAGATCCTTATAAAGGGAACTATGAAACTTTAATAAAAGAAATAGGTGAAGATGTTAACAAATGGAAAAACATACCATGCTGGGAGGAAGCAACATTGTTAAAATGTCCATACTGCCCAAAGCAATATATAATTTTAATGCAATTCCTATTAAACCTCCATTGTCACATTTTAAAGATCTTAAAAAAAAAATACGTCGTTTTATATGGAATCAGAAAAAAACCTCAAATAGCCAAAACGTTTCTCAGAAATAAAAACAAAGCAGGAGGAATCATGCTACCAGACCTGAGACTATGCTATTAATTGAAAGTGATCAAAACAGCCTGGTACTGGCACAAAACAGAGAAGTAGATGTCTGGAACAGAATAGAGAACCAAGAGATGAATCCAGCTACTTACCATTATTTGATCTTTGACAAGCCAATTAAGAACATTCAGTGGGGAAAAGATTCCCTGTTTGACAAATGGTGCTAGGTGAACTGGCTGGCGATCTGTAAAAGACTGAAACTAGACCTACACCTTTCACCATTAACTAAGATAGACTCTCACTGGATAAAAGATTTAAACTTAAGACATGAAACAATAAAAATACTTGAAGAAAGTGCAGGGAAAATGTTTGAAGGAATCGGCCTGGGTGAATATTTTATGAGGAGGACTCCCCAGGCAATTGAAGCAGTATCAAAAATACACTACTGGAACCTGATCAAACTAAAAAGCTTCTGCACAGCCAAGAACATAGTGAATTAAGCAAGCAGACAGCCCTCAGAATGGAAGAAAATATTTGCAGGTTATACCTCCAATAAAGGTTTAACAACCAGAATCCACAGAGAAGTCAAACGTATTAGCAAGAAAAGAACAAGTGATCCCATAGCAGGGTGAGCAAGGGACTTGAAGAGAAACATCTCTGAAGAAGACAGGCGCATGGCCTACAGACATATGAAAAAATGCTCACCATCCTTAATCATCAGAGAAATACGAACCAGAGATGTTGGCATGGATGTGGAAAAAAGGGAACACATCTACACTGCTGGTGGGAATTCAAACTCATCCATTCCTTTTGGAAAGATGTTTGGAGAACACTAAGGGATCTAAAAATAGACCTGCCATTCGATCCCACAATTCCTCTACTAGGTATATATCCAGAAGACCAGACATCACATTAAAACAAAGATATTTGCATCAGAATATTTATTGCAGCCCAATTTATAATTGCTTAGTCATGGAAGAAGCCTGAGTGCCCACTGACCCATAAATGTATTAATAAATTGTGGTATATGTAAACCATGGAATATTATGCCGCCTTAAAGAAAGATGGAAACTTTACCTCTTTCATGTTTACATGGATGGAGCTAGAACATATTCTTCTTAGCAAAGTATCTCAAGAATGGAAGAAAAAGTATCCAATGTACTCAGCTCTACTATGCAACCAATTTATAGCTTTCATATAAAAGCTATGACCCAATTATAGGCCAAGATGAAGGAGGGGAGAGAAGGGGGTGGGTGGGTAAAGGGAGGGTAATTGGTGGGACCACACCAGCAGTGCATCTTACAAAGGTACATGTGAAATTCACTAAATGTAGAATACAAATGTCTTAACACAATAGCTAAGAAAATGCTGTGAAATCTATGTTAATGAGTTTGATGAAAATATTTGAAATTGTATATAAAACCAGCACATTGTACCCCATGATTGCAGTAATGTACACAGCTATGATTTAATAATTTAAAAAAACATAAATAAATAAATAGAATCACTGGTTTAAAATTAAAAAAGTAAAATAAAAATTTTTCCTAAGTAGAGTCATATGTATTTCAATATTTAAAATAGCATAGGGCGGAGCCTATGGTTCAGTAGGTAGGTGCCGGCCCCATGTACCAAGGGTGGTGAGTTCAAACCCGGCCCTGGTAAACAAAAAAACAAACAAACAAACAAACAAATAGCTGGGGGTTGTGGTGGGTTCTGTAGTCTCAGCTACTCAGGAGGCTGAAGCAAGAGAATCACCTAAGTCCAGGAGTTGGAGGTTGCTGTGAGCTGTGATGCCACAGTACTCTACCGAGGGTGACAAAGTGAAACTCTGTGTCAAAAAATAATAATAATAAATAAATACAATAAAATATGATATGATATGATATGATATGATATCATGAGACTTGATTGTTTGATCATGCAGCTTTGTCTGTTTTCGATGTGTTATTCAAATTGTTTCAACAGGCCCAGTGGATGGAAGCTTACCTGCTATACTTTCACAGAACAGATTATATATTACATCCTTGCTAGGACCTCTCATTTCAGGCAGAGGAAGCACCCCAATTCTGTGTTTTCAAGGCATATATTTTCATGTGCAGATTAGATATCCCATGAGTTTATGTGATGTTTAAGATTTCAAATATGAAATTAGTAAGCCCTAGACTGAACGAAATCTCAAGCTTTCTGTGAGAAATTTGCCTAATTACTCAGATCAATATTTTGACCCTACAGTTGCTGTCACATTGCCTGCTGCAGAAATTTTTAGTGGAGATGATGTATTTAAAATATTAGCTAAATACTAAAATTATATATGTGTGTGTATATATATATATATTTATAGCCTAACAAATAGTTGATATTAGATGGTAGATAACAACAATCTATAAAATAATGATGATAAGCAAAACTTAGCTAAAACTTTAATGACCTCGACTTTTTGGAGAATGGAATTATGTTTTAATTATTTTTCTGCTACATTACAGGTACACAATTAATACTTGTTAAATGATAAAATCTGTGGAGTTGAAATGCATACTTGAAGGAGAGATAAATGCTTAATCTGACCATTCTGCACAACTGTTTTCTGGGAAAGGAAAATGCAATGATACTTAGCATTTGTACTGTAGGTGCAAATATAATTTAGTGTATTGAGGAGTAATAGAAAAGACTTTTACACATGGATTTGTAAACCATTGACTTTAAGTTATTTTATGATTTTTAGAAGAATGACAAGTCTTTTATTATTTAAGAAAATTCCTAAAAGACCCAGTCCATTAAGGTTATTTTAGACCAGATAAATTATAATCTTGCAAGTATCAATTGTGCCAAAAAAACCCTGAGCATCACTATGACACCATCAGGGAAAAGGAGGTATTTATGTCACCCCAACCTCTATTTGCTATTGTTGACAAGTGAAGATACATCATCCTCAGAGAAGTTCCTTCTATTGGGTGCTAAATATAAATATTCTGACATTAACGTCAGTGATTTATTGTCCCAATTATCTATCATTGTCCAAATGGTGAAAATAATAGTAAGTGCTCGATATAGTTTGTGCTTGTACGTTTTTATTTTGTCATAAAGATGTACAATTAGTTCATTTGGTTGACTAAAAATACATGAAAACTGATGTTTCTCAACTACTAATGTTAACTTCCTCCCTGCCCCTGATAATTTTACCTGGCAATATTTCATATTTTTATCTTAGTAACTTTAAGATTGTTTTAAACATGGACCATGTTTTCTGTCATCTGTAAAGTTTCTCCTGGCTAATTTGTGCATTCTTGTCAAAAACCACTAAAAAAAAAAACACCAGGAAGGCTATGTAGACCGGTGTGATAAAAAATGTGTCAAATGGTTTATGAAACTCTGTATGATGCCCCATGATCATATCGATGTGCACAGCTATTATTTAATAAAAAAATAAGTGAGTGGCTATTTACACCCACTCAAATATGAAAAATAAATTGTAACACTCTACATTGATTTTAAATATCTTTTATGAAGTATACACATATTTAACTATTAACTGTTATATAACCTAACCAGTAACCTGTTACATAACCTCTTCTGTAACCCCGACCTATCAGTCACCTCAAATGTTAAAACTGGTAACCTATCCTGCCAGGAGAGAGGTGGTGCCAAGTAGGGAGGATGTAAAGGACGGTGAGGGCTCAGTCTCCAGGTCTCTCTCCACCACAGAGAATGAACCGTCTCTCCCTTTGTGTTTCACTTTACAATAAATGTTACATGTAAGAGTGTTTTATAACTGTGATCACTCTGTCGTCAGCTCCACTTGGTACCAGCATTCATTCTTGACACTGGTAACTGGGGTACCAGAGGACATCCAGCCAGACTTGACACATTTGCTACTTCCACTATCACTTGAAATTAAACCATCATCATCTCTGTTCCCCGAGAGCCTCTCTTCTGAATAGCCAGGTTCAGAAATCAGAGAGTAAAGCTACACATTGTCATAAAAGCTGATAAACATGGGTTCTGGAGCCAGAAAACCTGAGAAAGTTAACTAAAATACTTAAGATTATTCATTTATTAAAATAAAGAATAATTTTACATATCTCAGAAAATGCTTCTGAGTAATTAAGAGTTAATAATTATATTTGTAAAGCATAACAACATGGTTTATCAGACAAAAAAACTGTATATCAGTAATTATAATATTATAAACTACTTTGTTTTACTTGGGGTTATGGAAGGTGATAGTAAAACCTACAAATATAAAAACAAATTAAAGAACATCATACCTTTAGCAAGTACTCTCATATCTATACATGCATTTACATTTCTCATAACAAATCATAAAACCTGGGAAACATATACTATAGTAAATATTCACTGTTTGCATGAAACCAAAGAATCAACATTCTCAGTATTGATTTATTTTGATTTTTAAATAAAATAGGATGTCCCTTGTGTTCATTCCTTTACTCAATGTTTGTCATCCTGAAGACTTTTAGAAGGATCGTGGCTTTAATTCTGCCCAACATAAATGGTCTGAGTCTTTTGTTAATGCTTGTTATCAAGAATAAAAACATTTTTTTAATCATTTTTCTCAGGCTCAGTTTAATGACCATTTTTCATGCTTTCCTATCCTTCCAGCCCTCAGAAACAAACTAAAGGTAAAGATCAGCCAGGGAATTACTTCGTATTCACTCTTTGAGAGGCCAATGTATTAATATATGCTAATTTTAGAGAAACACTTTCCTCCCAAATGTCGTCATCGCTAGTCATATTCATCACACTAATGTGTTCTGTGCATTATTTTAAAGTATAGTTTACCTAACAGTTGGATTTCAAATCAAGAAACACAACTTCACAAGAATAATAGCCACTGGGCTAGTGAAATAATAAATGAAATAACTTTGTATTTAAAAGCAAAACAGTCTTCTAAGTAGGCAGAATCTTTCTCAAGGAATTTTGCATATATTGTGTATTTTAACTAAGCATCTTCATGAGTTGAGGCCACACAAAAATGGGCCTGAAGCTAAAATTACCACTGAATACTGGTGAAAGAGTTATGATTCTTTGGAGACAAAGAAGAAACATTAAAATTGCGAGTTTCTGGGACACTTATTTTGTGTATTGAGGAGTAGTAGAAAAGACTTTTACAAACAGATTTGTAAACCATTGACTTTAAGTTGTACACTGAGTGATTCGGTTCTCTCTCTCTCTTTTTTTTTTTTTTTTTAATTAAGTCATAGCTGTGTACGTTGATATGATCATGGGGCATCATACATCAGTTTCACAGACCGGTTGACACATTTATATCACACTGGTTAACATAGCCTCCTTTGTGTTTACATGGATGGAGCTGGAACATATTCTTCTTAGTAAAGTATCCCAAGAATGGAAGAAAAAGTATGCAATGTACTCACCCCTACTATGAAACTAATTTAGGGTTTTCACATGAATGCTGTAACCCATTTGCAACCTAGGTATGGGGGAAGGGGGAAAGGGAGTGGAAGGAGGGGGATTGGTGAGAATGCACTTGTGGTGCACCTTACAATGGTGTATGTGAAACTTAGTAAATGAAGGCTATGTGACTCGGTTCTCTAACAATTCCTCTTCCCCTTCTCCACACCCCTGCAGCACTGCCAGGAAGAGAAACAAAGTCTGCGTAATTGGAAGGTTTGTGCTGGTGCAGGGAAGCAGCAAAAGCTGCTGAGTTTGATGACTCAGCCTAGATCCCTGCATGGAACCACTAGATAGTTCAAACTCTAAAAATTCAGAGCAATACAAATTTACAGGCATTTTAATCAAAACAATAAATGTACCTGCACCACCCCAGAAACTGTTAGAAATCTTGTGTAGGCATTATATTCAATATTGGTCATTAAATGTCAGAATGTAAGTCAATCACATCTGGCCTCAAAATAGATGGTTTGATTTCAGTGAACATTTGAGTGGTAAATAATTTATCGACAAAAGTTAGGAAGCTCAGATTTAGTGCATTCTTCATTGCTTGTCCAAGAAAATGAGACAGCTATGGTTGAAAGCATTTCAATAGCAGGCAAATAGCTTTATACACTTAAAATGGGTAATAATTACAAACTAGGAAAATGTGTATATGCCCATAGTGGCCTTCAGACCAGAACTAAAACTCTACAGTACTTTCCCTTGCGGGAGGCAGGAGGAGGGAGAAGGAGTATGGATGGCAAAAAGAAGAGGCCTTTTCGTCGGTTGCTATTTAATAACAACATAAAAATAATAATACATCCTTGCACTGTGGGAGTCTGAGCTCAAGATTGCTTGAGCTCAGAAGTTCCAGATCAGCCGGAGCAACAGCAAAATACTGTCTTCACTAGAAATAGAAAAACTAGCTAGCGTTGTGACAGGCACCTGTAGTCCCAGCTACTCAGGAGACTGAGGAAAGAGGATTGCTCTAACCCAGAAGTTTCAGGTTGCTGTGAGCTATGACACCATGAGACAGAATGAGACTCTTTCTCCAAAAAAAAAAAAAAAAAAAAAAAAAAAAAATTAAAAAATTAAATGATACTTATATACCATGTATTGATCAAATACTAATATATATTTTGCATCTATTATTTCCTCTCATTGTCACAAAACTATATGAGACTTGCATTACTATCCTTAACATACAGAAAGAAAACTATAACTGTGGTTAAATAATTAGATTAAATTTAGAAAAAAATTGTAAATCCAGCACTGAGGAGACTCCTTGAAAATTACATTTTACCAGATACAAGAAAAAGTTTAAGGGACGTATTATCTCTTTGTAGAAAAAATGTAATCTAGGAAACATTCATTTTAAGAAAGAAAAAAAAAATAAAGCTATTTCTTTCTTTTTTTTTTTTTTTTTTAACTTTTATCTTGTACCAAGTCCTGCTGAGGGCTCTACATAAATCATTTCCCTTGATACTCCCAGAAAACCTATGAGGTAGATATTAATATCTTCATTGGGAGAAAAATAATCTGATTCCTGCAAAGATCTAAGCACTATGAAACTCGAACTTAATCCCAGGTCTGTTTAATGTTAAGCTTTGTACTTTGTATCACTCTGTTTATAGCACTCTTTTTGTTAAGCAAGGTAAGAATTAAGTGTGTGACTCAGAAACCAAGAGCAGGCACATTTACTAGGATATACATAATGAACATCACATTTCTTTCATTATGATTTGCAACAGTAAAATCTGCTGAATTAGCTACTACCGGATAGTTATATTCTAAGTGAGTTGACTCCATTCTCAAGAATCTAGTAATTAGTTTTTGGAACCTGTTCCAGGACTAAGCTAATTCTATACTAAGCTAATTCCAGCTCTGACCAGAGGTAGGCAAATTCCAACATCATCACGTGCTCTCTATACTTAACAACCCTAACATACTTGGGATTAGAGACAGAACCACAGTGTTACAGTTTTCCTTTGCATGCATTACCAAAGCATATTCATCTAAATAGAGGTTTCTGTGAGGTTTTTTTTTAACAGTAATAAAATAAGAAACTATTTCAATATGTTTTTTGCAATAGCAAAAATTGTTATAAACTAAGAAATGACTGGGTATAATAATTATTTATAATGTTGGATATTACCCATAATTGAGGATATACATAGTTTGGAGCAGGGGTGGCGAACAAGTTCGACTACTCGCTCGGAGATCGCTCCTCAGAGGTCCCTCCTCAGAAGCAGTATAACAAAATCCAAACTTGGTAAAGAGCCATAGTATACAAAATAATGATAAGAGGCAAAGAGCCGAAATTCATTTTGGCCGGAGCCGCATGCGGCTCTAGCCGCGTGTTCGCCACCCCTGGTTTGGAGGCTAATATGTTGCAGGAAAACAGGGCCTGATGGAGAGGAAGAGGCCCCCAAACCCCCGTGTTTTAAGAGCTGGTGAAACCGGGGCAGACTACAGTACAAAAGGGCTGAGCTCCCAATCAGCTCTGTCCCTGTCCTTTTATAGGACTCACAAGTAGGCAGACAAAGAAATTATTAAATTGTCCCTCATCAGAGGGTTCAAAGCACGTGCAGGTTTACAGAAGCAAAAGCAAGTGTTACTTTTAAGGCTCCAGGAAGCTAAGATTTACAAATTCTTAGGAGCTGCATTTCTATGGGGAGGACTTTGCACAAGTGCCTTTGAGTTTCCCTGAGAAGCCTTTTGTCCTTTCAGATCAGACATACTCTTCCTGGGCATCCTCTCTCACATCCTTTTTGTGAGCATGAGAACCTGGGGATTAGGCAGAGTGCATCGCCGTGTGCACACTCAGGGTCCCGTGACAGGCATAGAGCCAAAGAGACCTGGCGAGGTGCTAATTCTCCTGTTCTAAGACTTGATGAGCATGTTTACATTTTAACAGTGCGTCATAAAATCTAATCATTTCCGTGTTATGATTCTGCTTTTACTAACATAACTTTCCCGGTCATGCGCTTTTGTTATCGATATTGCTATTAAAAACTCTCACCAAACAAGGTAAAAGTCATAAAATAACTTTTATCTCCTGAAAATTTTATTGAAATGTTGGTTAAGCTGTTCAACTCTGTTAAAAAGCACAAAATAACGTTTTTCTCCTGAAGACTCTTTAACCCCCCTCTGAAATCCCATCTTTAATGTATCCACCAAACATGAATTATTATATTCTGATCATTTCCCAGTCCTACCCAATCCCCACTTTGAAAAACACCTTAAAAAAGATTCCAAAATTATAAAATTACTATAAATTTCTATTTCTCAGATCCTACTTTCACTGTGTTAAGGTAGTGATCTTCCTTATCACAGTAAAAATAAACTTAACTTTATCTTTTTTCCTTGTAATGTCATTTTGGGGACAATTACAGGGTGCCAGCATTGGATGATACATTGAATAATTCTATTGTTTTAAAAAGATCCTAATGAAATTCCTTTGTAAAAGATTCTTTTCTATTACAGTGATCATTTAGGGGAAGAAAGCATTATTTTGTATATAGCACACATTGTTTAGTTTTGGAGCATTTATTAAAAATATTTACTCTTATTTCACAAAGAAAGGACTGTTATACATGAGAATTTTATTCTATTAAAAATGGAAATCTGGCAGCGCCTATAAGTCAGTGGGTTGGACTCCAGCCCTATATACTGAGGGTGGTGGGTTTGAACCTGGCCCTGGCCAGCTAAATCATCAGTGACATCTGAAACAAAAAAGCCAGGCACTGTGGCAGGCACCTGTAGTCCCAGCTACTCAGGAGGCTGAGGCAAGAGAATCGCTTAAGCCCAAGAGTTGGAGGTTGCTGTGAGCTATGATGCCACTGCACCCTACCGAGAGCAACAAAGTGAGACTCTGTCTCAAAAAAAAAAGGTAAAAATCTGCAAGGTTCTAAAATTTTTAGAAAAAAGATTACCAAAGTGTTCTCAGGTATATATTTAGTGAAATAATCTAAACTTTTATCTAATTAAGTCTACATGTAACCTGGTTCTAGAAAAGTTTGCCTTAACTTTTTGTGGGAAGATTGATGCTTACCCCTATCAAAATTTTTATAAATTCTTACAAGTGAAGGTAAAATGGCCACTCTTGGTTTGAGATCTGATTAGCTCTCAGTGAATGCACGTTATGGAACAATAACCCAACAACTCGCCTCTTTTTCACTTAACATGAATTCAAAAATAGAACACATTCCTTTCCTTACTAAATAGGTGAGAACATAACATTTGCACAAGTGACCACATTCACACACATACTCTCCTACATTCTGTTGACATGTAGCAAAATTTACTAGAGGTTTTCAGAAACACAAGACATATAACTTGAAATGATTCAAACAATTTAAAATTCTAAAAGTACTAAAAATTGGTATTGCTCTCCCATGTTTTTAGCCATTTTAGTATTTATATCTAGCCTCCTGTAGAGGTGCATATTTTTACCTCACTTTCTCTACCTCTGTTGTCCATTGGGTGCTCTTTTCTATGTCCCTCTCTGCATTCAGTTCTGCTAGCCTCTCCCTAATGGTTCAGCACCACATATCTATCTCTATCTCTATCTCTCTATCTCTATCTCTATCTCTATCTCTATCTCTATCTCTATCTCTATCTCTATCTCTATCTATCTCTCTCTCTCTCTCTCTCTCTCTCTCTCTCTCTGCAACTCAGAATTGTTAAGGAGGCTTTGATATCACCATCTGAAAAGGCAATCCCAGTCTTGGATATTTTCTGAAGATACTTTAGATATTTCTTGTCTTAGTTGTATAAAAATTTCATAACTTGTTCAAGGCCAGGTGGAATACACCTGCAATAGGATTAGAACCAGGACAGACTGGGCTCTGGAAAAATTGGGGAAGATGTTGGAGTGGAATTCTTGGAAGAATTTTTGGAATATCTGATTCCTTAGAGTCTTCCTTGATGATTGTATCTGTAGGTCGACTTTTGGAATTCTCTAGAAATGAATGTTAAGTTACAGAAATCTGATGAGGATGCTTTCTATCCATAATAATTCAAGTGGTTTCTACTCATAGAAATGCAAACAAAATTTGTTTAAAGAAAGAATACAAATCTCCATAAACACAACTCAATTCTTATGTGAACTACTGTAATATCTTACTGGTTCCCACATTAATGAAGAAATAAAATAGTAGGCATGTATTCATTTTATATAGGTATAAGACCATGATTGTAACTTTTTATTCATTATTCTTTAACATTGAGTTTAGAATCAGTGTTATGTACCACCACCTCTTATTTCCTTTCCTTTGCTTTTTTTTATGTTAATGCATATTCAATGGATGGTGACAATAGGTTGAGATATAAATCTATGCATATGTACACTCATACACATGTACTCACAGATACCACACACAAACACACACATATATATGTAGATATAGGCTATGAAAAGTGATTTACACATCTAATTGCCACATTTTGTAAGCCAAAATGTGGTAATTTCATGAGGTCAGGAGTTCAAAACCAGCCTGAGCTATGTAGAGTATCATCATCTCTACAAAAACTAAAATCTCTACAAAAATCCCTGATTAGCCAGACATGGTGGCATTAGGGTGTAAGTCCTAGCTGATTAGAAGGTTGGAGGCAGGAGGTTTGGTTGAGCTAAGGGGTTCGAGGTTGCAGTAAGCTATGATCATGCCACTGCACTCTAGCTTGGACAATGGAGCAAGACCCTGTCTCTATTATGGTACACGCACACACACACATACCACATATATCCACACATATATGTAAATATATATAAGTATGTCATACATACTTTCTATGTATGACAGTCACCTAGATATTTCTTCCTTGGCACAAAGATCATGAATAATTACATCAGAATTAAACAGATCACTAATTTTCTTTCCATTTAGAAAAATTTTCTATCATTAATTGTATTCTAGAATGATTGAAAAATTTAAAAAAAGGACAATGCACCCGAGGACCCAGCTAACTGTGCATCAATTTCCACAGCAATGACTCTCCTTAGGGAACCAATCTGTTAGAACCGAGCCCAGCATAAAAATAGTGACTGGCTTTAGCAAAGCCAGTTGTTACAAAGAATTAAATGGTGATGAATTTCAATAAATTATTCTTCTTGTTACTTTTCAGATAATGCTGTGTGATTTTTGAATGACAAAGTAACTTGCAATGTAAGAGCAACAGAAGCTGAATTTAAACAGGAGGAGATAGGATTTGGAAGAATGTAGAGGGACTCACTAATTTATAATTAGTCATTTTGTCCATAAACCTTCCTAATTTTACATTTATATTTTACAGATTATATTACAGATTATATTTTATTTATTTTTCTTATGAAATTTGGTTAATAATTTTATTTATGACTATCTCCTAAAAGTAAATTGACATAGGGTAGATCAACAAGAGAAAAATATGCAAATTCATTAAAGGTTTTATGGGACAAAAGAACCTCCTAATGGAATGAAGAGCTAGGCTCAGAGTTTATGGGCTCTGATACTGAATTAGAGAAGAAGTGGTAAACTGTGAGAATGTAACATAGTGAAAAGGGTTAGGCTAGGTAGTTAACTGATTTGAAAGTGGCTAGGAAATAAAGGGGTTAAGAATTTGTCAAACAAGTTTTGTGTATGCAGATTCTTTCAGCCTTACATTCTATACTTGATGATAAGAATGATATTTTTCTTCTAAAATGAGGAGAACATCCTATACATAGGAATTTTGCTGCCTACTTTTAGGAAACAGAGAAAGATCAGAATGACCTTCTTGCACCTGCTATTTTTCAAGAGCCTTGATTTTAAAATAATCAATATGCTAGGTGTCATATTTTGGGTTGGCACGACCTTAATTCCTTAATTCCCACTAAGTCTAAAACACTGCATTTGCCCTCAAAGTGCTTGCAGTTTTGCTGGAGAGCCAAATACTAGTCATGTGAAGTGGTTAGAGACCAGAGGCCAGGGCACATAGGAAAGCCCTTAACTAAGTACATTTCAATATCAATTGTCTGCATAGAATATGCAATAGCTAAAAGACAGAGATTAATGTGGGAAAGTGGAGAGGCAAATCAAATGGGATAAAAGCAATAGAGCATCGGCCAAGAGGAAAGACAATTTCTGCTAAATGGATGATAAAAATAAATTACAGAAAATATTTTTGGTAATAGTAGTAACATGCATAAAGCACATCAACTTACTGCCTGTGTTACCCAGAGTAACTTATTTAACGATGCTGAGTCCGTTTTCACCAACTGTAAAATTCTAATAATCACAATCGTCATATTACCTATGACCTAAGATCACTCTGAGAATTGACTACCCAATGTCCAACATAGACCACGGCGCATTCTGAGTGCTCAGTAAAAGCACCTCCCATACCCTCTTACCGCATCACCTACAGATAACCTTTTTCAACAATCTGCTTGCCAGGCCTGGTATACTGAGCTATAATATTGTAGAGATGGTATCCATTTAAAAAGAAGCCAGAGGTGCGGTGCTTTATCACATGAAAATAAGAAAATAGTCTGCATTTGTTTACACTTGTAAACAGCATATTTTATTTCATTAGAAATTGAAATAAAGCACGGGTTTTGGGGTTTCAAGTGATTCCTACTGTTCTATAATAATAAGGGCCTGTCTTTACCACTGGGAGGTAAGGGGCCGTGAAGTTAATGCACAGGTTTTTATATGATTTCTCATGTGAACTGAATTAATTTAGTGCCAACTGATGCATAGCTTTGGGTTGTCCCTAGTAAAAATCATATTATAGGAAATTTTGTTCCATTCAATTATAAAGGTATTTTCTCTTTTACTCTAAAAGAGTGATGCGCTTCTGACATATATTTTAAAAAGTAGTTCACTGAATTTAGTAATATAAATTGGTGCAAGAGAATTGGTAACTTCTATTATAAACCACAAAAATCTCCTACACACACACACACACACACACACACACACGTACGTATTTCCAGTACACTAAGGTAAATATTTTATGTGTAAAGCTTATCTTTACTTTTGTACTAGTGAAAAGTCAGAGGAAGGAGCGTTTCTTTAGATACAACATTTGGCAAAACAAAAGATGAGAAATATCTGTATCAGTTTCCATTTGTCAAGCTGCTAGTAATAAACATTTGAAGTACAGTCTCTCTTTCACAGTCCAGTCAGTACTGATAATACTTTATAAGTAACATCATGTGAACTTTTGAGCATATTTTGTCTAACGTCTTTTTCATCAATATTTAAATACGAAATACCCAGCATCTTATTTACGTTATTAAATATCTCCACTTAATGAACTAAAATCAACACTTCAATGGTTATAGGGGAGATAGTTGTTCCCTATTAAGGCCCATTAACCCAATTTTAGTTAATATCAAAACAAATTTTACATCCAAACATATACACCAGCCTCCAACATACTGATACATCAATAAATATTTTTAATATTATTTAATATAAATAGTTTATCACTTTCTAAACTAATCTCTCAGAATTTTGCCTTACAAATTAACATTTTCAATCTCCATCAAGAAACAGGTTAGCAAAAGTATTCATGGAGAGTTTAATGAAATGAACTCTTAAAATAAATGTTGTATTATCCTAGAGATTGAATTTGTGAAAACCATATCTTATATATATTTTTATATGACAATCAAGGGCATGATCTCATTATAATATGGTTTTCTTTTTCAGATATGATATTCATTCATTTCTTTGATAACAAAGAGTGTACACATACTTTTTGTAAAAAATAATTAGGATTTAAAATATTCAGACAGTTGTCAGGGCAGTGAATCTACTCTGTGTAATACTTTAATGGTGCATCCATGCCATTTACTCCAAACTCACAGAAAGTATAAAATCAAGAGTGAAATTTAAGATAAACTAACTCTGGAACTTTGAGTGATAAAGATGCATCAATAGAGGTTCATCAGTTGTAACAAATGTGTCACTCTGGTGTGGATGTTAATAATGGGAGAGGCTTAAAGCCTTTTGCATTAAGCATCTGCGAATGCTTTTGCATCTGCGAACAGGATTGCAGCGCCTGCTTTTTTCTGCTTTCCATTTGCCTGGAATATAGATGACCATCCCTTCACCTTGAGTCTATATTTGTCTTTTAATGTAAGATGCGATTCTTGGATGCAGCAGATATCTGGCTTGAGTTTTTGTATCCAGTCAGCCA
>CAUYPK010060963.1:0-55399 GCA_963574355.1 Loris lydekkerianus
CTGATTCCATATAAAAGAAAGCATTATTTTTTCAAGGTATTTAAAATATGATAATGGAGATTTAATAGGAATTGCATTAAAATTATATATTGCTTTGGGTAGTATAGACATTTTAACAATGATGATTCTTCCCAGCCATGAACATGGTATGTTTCTCCATTTGTTAGCATTTTCACCTATTTCTTTTCTTAGAGTTTCATAGTTCTCTTTGTAGAGATCTTTCAAGTCCTTTGTTACATAAACTCCCAAATATTTCATCTTCTTTGGCACTACTTTGAAAGGAATAGAGTCCTTGACTGTTTTTTCGGCTTGGTTATTGTTGATATAGATAAAGGCTAGATTTATGGGTGTTGATTTTGTAGCCTGAGATATTGCTGTATTCCTTGATCACTTCTAAAAGTTTTGTAGTAGAATCCCTAGTGTTTTCCAGCTATACTATCATATCATCTGCAAAGAGTGAAAGTTTGATCTCTTCTGACCCTGTGTGTATACCCTTGATCGCCTTTTCTTCCCTAATTGCAATGGCTAAAACTTCCATTACAATGTTAAAGAGCAATGGAGACAATGGGCAACATTGCCTGGTTCATGATCTAAATGGAAATGATTTCAAATTAACTCCATTCAATATGATATTGGCTGTGGGTTTGCTGTAGATGGCCTCTATTAGTTTAAGAAATGTCCCTTCTATATCAATTTTCTTTAGTGTTCTGATCATGAAGGGATGCTGGATATTATCAAAAGCTTTTTCTGCATCAATTGAAAGAATCATATGGTCCTTATTTTTAGTTTGTTTATGTGTTGAATTACATTTATTGATTTACATATATTGAACCAGTCTTGATACCCTGGGATAAATCTCACTTGGTCGTGGTGTATGATTTTTTTTGTTAGGATCTTTTTGAGTATTTTAGGATCAATATTCATTAGTGATATGGGTATATAATTTTCTTTTCTTGTTGGGTCTTTCCCTGGTTTGGGGATCAAGGTGATCTTTGCTTCGTAGAATGTGTTGGGTAATATTCCTTCTTTTTCTATATTTTGGAAGAGGTTTAGTAGTAAAGGTACTAGTTCTTCTTAAAAGGTTTTGTAGAATTCTGACGTGAAGCCATCTGGTCCTGGTCTTTTCTTTTTAGGGAGATTTTGTATAGTTGATGCTATTTCAGAACTTGAGGTAGTCCTGTTCAACATTTCCACTTCATTCTGGTTAAGTCTTGGTAGGTGGGGTACTTCCAGGTATTGGTCGATTTCTTTCAGATTTTCATATTTGTGAGAGTACAGTTTCTTGTAGTATTCGTTAAGGATTTTTTGAATTTCTGAGGGGTCTGTTGTTATTTCATCATTACCATTTCTGATGATGAAATTAGAGATTTTACTCTTTTTTTCCTGGTTAGGTTGGCCAAAGGTTTATCTATTTTATTGATCCTTTCAAAAAACCAACTTTTGGATTTATTGATCTGTTGTATAATTCTTTTGTTCTCAATTTTATTTGATTCTGCTCTGATATTGGTTATTTCTTTTCTTCTGCTGGATTTGGGGTTGGAGTGTTCTTCCTTCTCCAGTTGCTTGAGATGTCCCATTAAGTTATTAACTTCCTCTCTTTTTGTTTCCTTGAGGAAGGCTTGCAGTGCTATAAATTTCCCTATTAGGACTGCCTTTGCAGTATCCCAGAGGTTCTGGTAAAATGTTTTTCATATAGACAGTCCACTTTTATATTCTCATCGGCAATTGATGAATGAGTCAGTATCTCTGTATCCTTTCTATTATTCAGTGTTAGAGTGCTTACTTAGCTTACTTATTGTAGCCATTCTGATAGGTGTGCAGTGACATCTTCTTATGGTTTTTACTTGCATTTTCTTAATGGTTAATGTTGTTCAATTTATTTCCTTGTTCTTATTTGCCTACATCTTCTTTGCTAAAATATATGTTCCTGTCTTTTTGCCTATTTTCTAATAGAATTTCTTTTTAACAGTTGAGTTTGGAGGGTTCTTTTCATATGCTAGATTCTAGCCTAAATATCTGGTTTGCAAATATGTTCTTCCAATCTTCAAATTCTCTTTTCATGTTAAAAAGCCAATATTTTTATAAGAAAACTTCTAAACCTGATAAAGCCCATTTGTCAATTTTTCCTTTGATTGAGTATATTTTGTGATATCAAAGTTAAGAATCTTTGGCCTGCTGTAGATTCTAACAATTTTTTCTAAGTTTTTGTTCAATCTTTTACAATTTTTCATTTTACCTTTTTGTTCATGATCCAGCTTAATTTTTAACAACTTTTGAGACTTCATTGAAGTTTATTTCATAGTATGTGAAATTTCGATTTCTCAAGCACAAATTGTTGAAAAGACTACCTTTCCTACATTGTTTTTTCCAATATGTGTGAGACTATCTCAATTCTCTGTTGTGTTTCATTGATCTACATGTCTGTCATTCTGCCAAAACTTCACTGTCTGGATTATTGTAGCTCAACAATTAACCTGTTATTGCAGCTAACAATTGTATAGACTGCTTTCTTCTACTTTATTCTTCTTTGTCTAAATCATTTTAGTTTTTCTAGTCCCATTGCTATTCATTTAAATTTAAAATAATATTGTCTAGACATATAGGAACTTTATAAATTTCTTAAGTTTTTGATAACATTTGTGTTAATTATATACATACATATAGGGAAAATTGACATGATTGCTCTAATGAATCTGTCAATATGGGAACATAGCATGTTTCTCCAGTTAAGTCTTCTTTAATTTCTTTCAACAATGTTTCTTAGTTTTCTCATGAGAAGCCTGCATATATTTTGTAGATTATATATAAGTATTTCACTTTGTTTGGAGAGATTATAAATAGTGTTATACTTTAAATTTGTCAAATATTTATTGTTAATACATAGAAACAAAATTATGAAATGGGAGAGAGAGAGAGAAAGATAAATATTTTTCAAGAAATTGCCTCATGTGCCTCATATGACTATGGATGCTGGCCAGTAAAAAAAACGTGTAATGCAGGGTAAAAGGCTGGGGGAGACAAGAAGAGTAGGTTTTGCAGCTGGAATCTGAAGGGCAGACCGTAGGTAGAAATTTTTCTCCCTCAAGGAAGTTAACCTTTTCTTTCCTATGGCCTTAACAAATTGTATAAGGTCCATTTATATTAAGGAAGATAATCTCCTTTACTCAAAATCCATTGATTTAAGTTAGTGTTTTTCAACCTTTTTAATCTCATAGCACACTTGAACCTACAGTTAAACTTCTGCAGCACACTTAAATTATGTTTATAAAAAAAGAGTAAAAATTAAAGAATATACTTGCAGTGCTTTGAACTTCTTTCCAAAGTAATTTAATTAATGACCTTTAAAATTTTTCATGGCACATGTAACATCCTCGCATGGCACATGGCACTAGTGAGCCACAGCACTCAGGTTGAAAATCACTGATCTAAGTGTTTATCTTATCTGAAAATTTAACTTCAGAGCAACAGCAAGACCAGTATTTGACCAAATTTTTGGGTACTGTAGCCTGGTCTACATATATAATTAGTTTATATGCAACATCAAATTTACATATATAATTAAGCATCAAATTCCTTATAATCTTGGCGCCATAAGCCTCTCTAAACCACATTTAATATTCAAAAAAGGGCAATTACAAAGTCATACTTCTGTTTTACATGATTTATCTTATATACGTCTAAAAAAATGCACTAACCCTTGCCCCAGAAAAGGATGCAAAATCTTTGGGTGATGTTCACTTTTCTCCATGATATTCATTAACTTAATATATTGTAGAGTTAACATTGCTCAAATACTATAATACAAAGTCAACGGTTATGTTCTATGATACATTAATAAGAAAGTGAAGAAAACAAAGATACAGGTGACATACACACAAATGCAACATAGTTTAATGAAATAGGAAAAATACTTATAATAATTACCGCCCTATCACTTCTATAACTGATCCTGTGGTTATAGCTAGTACTTACAACTACCTCCTGCTATTATCCATTTTCTATTCCCTTTGCTCTCAGCAAACACCTTAGCTAGTCATAGTTCTTTACCTGCTGTGTGACCTAAACTCTTATTCCTGATGGGTTTGGGTTGGTAGCAGTCCTACCTGAATTGGGTTGCTTTTGTTTACTCTTGACTTTAATCATGGGGAATAGTGATACTCAAAGACACTGTAAGTCATCTCCTGTATTTTAGAAATACTGTTTCCCATGTTTACTGTGAAGTAATAATTCAAATTTCCTTTGGTAGTCAAGTTGACTACCACACTTTGGTAGTCAAGTTGAATCACCACAACAGAACAATAGTTTCTTTCATTGTCTTTTGATTAGAGGTATGAGGGGTCCAAACTAACAGGCAGGGGTCCTACCTTTCCTTCCAATCCCCTTACTATCTATAGAGCTATTCAAATGATCTCTTTCACATTGAATGAATTTTAGAAGTTGGTGATTTTTTTTCTTTCATAAATAACTTCATTTCATCTAAGTCTTCTAATTTAATCTTATAAAGTTGTTTGTGCAATAATACTCCCTTATTTTGCAATGGCTATTCCATCGGGCATGCAGGGTAGACTTTTTTATTCTTGATATTTGTAAACTATCTCTCTGTCTCTCTTCAATTTGTTTACAGGCTTAGCTTTCATTGATTTTTCAAAAAATAAAAAATAAACCTTTTCATTTATTTCCTCTGTGAATTCTCCTTTGTTCTGAAATTTTTGTTGATTTCCGATCCTAATTTATTGTGTCCTTCATTCTGTTTGCTTTGGGTTTATTTTGCACTGAAATTCTTTAGAAGGAAACTTGCCTTATTGATTAGAGAAGTTTTCCTCTTGTCTAAAATATGAATTTATTCCTATACATTGCCCTTTCAGTACTGCTTTATCTGTGTCTCATAAATTCTTGTATTTTGGGCATACCTAGTAATACTGTGGCAAGAGAGGCTCCCCATTTTCCCTTTGCCGATCTGGATGGGGTGGGGCACAGTGTTTTCTGTGGTGTTTGAATGGAGTATAATAATTAGAGTCTAATATTTTCTATCATACTAAAATGTCTCTTTCTTAGTTTCTTGGCTGGCCAGAGTATGCATTATTTTTCTCTTCATCTGTTAGGTGTATCAGGTTGTCACATTCTCTAGCACATGATTTAGGATATATACTGAAAAAAGAAAACCCAGGGATGTTGCATTATCATGTTTTTGGTTCCAAAGTCCCCAGTCAGTATGTTTTCTGCCTTCTTTTGTCCATCATTCAGAGCCATGTGTCATCTTTCAGAGTCACATATATGTGTGCACATATATGTGTGTATATATGTGTATGTACATATATGTGTATGTACATATATGTGCATATATGTATGTATCTTATAGATACATATATATATATTTTCCATCTTTCAGAGTCATGTATTATGTGTGTATATATGTATATAGATTTATGTGCATATAATATATGCATATATATATATATATATAATATACACATTTTCATGTTTTGAAGTTGTATTTAGTAGGGAAATTAAAATAAGAGGAATATCTACTGTCTCTTCCCTCAATGCTCTTTTTGACTCATTCTTAACTGCTTCCATAAATTATTCAAACAATAAAAATAATAAAAAAGACATTACCTTCAATGCTACATACATTGAAAAGCATCAAAATCCCAAACTAATTGACACTTAGTACTCAGTTCGAACTAGTGTCAGCCATTTAATATGTACTGGTTTCTGTTTTCACTTAAACAAGTGTGTTAATTACAGTTTACAAGCTATAGCCCAGAGAACCAATCTGCTTGGAAATATCTAAAGAGTCTTTGTTTTAAGACTTTTTTGTATTTTACTTGATGCTTACAAAATAGTAACATCAAGTTGTTAACACACAACGTAGTATACATGTTTTGCTCCAATAGAGAGTATTTTTAACACACATGTAGTATACATGAACTATTTCCTCTAATAGAGAGTATTTTCATAGTTTCTCAAGTATAGATTGCTTTGAAAAGAGGGCTTGTGCATATAGTATTTCATAACAGTGCTAGGAAATACCCCTAAAAAAAGAAGACACTCCTTTTATATTCCTCCAAGAATAGAAAAGTACCTATTATGTTGGCTTCTATCTCAAACAACCAGTCTGATTTGTCCCTTTGGTAATTCAATGACTGTGACTGTATAGAAGGCATAGTGTTAAGTAATGCTGAGATAGAAGGAATCAGAATGTGGGTTCAATGACTAGTTCATGACCAATCAGTTGAATTAGTTTTGCCTGTCTACATAATTTAATTTTAATTACAAATTTTGGGCCCAGGCAAAGCATATGAGTTTGAAGAGTATATTGCTGAGAGGCAGAAATGAAATGTTCTTAAGTCACTTACATCAACTAAAACATTTTAAGGACACCTGCTGGGACAAAGGCTAACGTAGCATTTCCCTCTCACACTACAGTGAAGAGCGGAACCTAGCTGAGGTCTCCAGGCACTATGGTCCCTCATGATATAGAACTTGACATTACAGGAAAAAGAGAAAAAATAAAGACTTCAAGTGATTTATTTCTGTTTCCTCAAGAGCTAATATAATATCTGGTACAAAAAGGAACAAGAAAACTATTCAGTGGGAATAAACTATCTTGATTCCAATTTTTTTCCTGTTATTTAACACTGGGTTAAGTATTGTGTAACTTGCCTTAGAATATTATTTTTCTCATTTATAAAGCAGACACAAAAATAATATCTATAAAGTTTTTTCCTGAATACAATTTGAAAATGCTTATAAGTATACCTTAAATTTTAAAATGCTGTGATTATTTGAAGAGAATAAAATTTATCTACTGTGTCCACATTCTTCTTTTTAGATATAATTTATTCAATAAATAATTTAAATTTCAATAATCTCCATACAAGAAATTATCAAGTAACATTTATAAATTTTTAATTTTAGCTTAAAATTGATTTTTCTGTATTACAGAATTTACAAAAATACCACAGACCTATATAATTAAAAATGTCAATTCCAGACCCACTCAAACTATCACTAAAATTGCAAAAATGAAGATACTTAATCAATTTTCAAAATATGACAGGAATTTATGAAGGCAAGCCTTGAACTCTAAATCAAAACCATCTACTCTAGACCATCACTATTCTATTACTATTGACTTTGCTCAACTGAAAACCACTAATCCTGCAAGTTGTTTTTATCTAAGTTCCTAGAATACACATACATGTTTTACACCAACCAAAATATTTTACACAAGGGTTTTAAGATATGTTTTTCCTACTACACAGTTCCTATTAGTATTTCACTTCTTGAAATTGTGCTGAATCTAAAACTTATACATAACACAGGAGTGAGTTTGGCAAGGGCACAAATGATCCAGGGGTCCTCAAACTATGGTCCGTGGGCCACATGAAGCAGTGTGATTGTATTTGTTCCCATTTTGCTTTTTTACTTCAAAATAAGATATGTGCAATGGGCATAGGAATTTGTTCATAGTTTTTTGTGTTTGTTTTTTTAATTATAGTCTGGCCCTCTAATGGTCTGAGGGACAGTGACTGGCCCCCTGTTTAAAAAGTTTGGGGACCTCTGCCAGGAAATATTCTCTGAAAATATAGGCAGCCACAGAAAAAGCTATGATAGTAGAGTACTCTCAGGATTGCAGCGTTTTGGGTATTCAATAAATTCAAAGTGTCAAAACCCTGAAAGAAAGGTAAGATAAGTTACCAATTTATTTAATAGAGACAGAGTAGATTTAATAAAATCTCAAGATACTCTGAATTCAAACTTTTATAGTAAATGGTCTATAGTGAAAAACGTAAAGTCTTTATCTTACACTACGCAGGTGGAATATCTCAAAATGGAATGTTCAGCTGAATTCTGGTAGGAACATGTTTATATTCACTATTACATTAAAAGATGAATGTATGTGAGAAAATAAATAGGAAAACTCCAATGACAAAGAATAATATGGCACCATAAAGAAAAAATATACCTTCTTGAAGATGTAGAAAAAGTATATATTTTTAAATATCTACTACAGAAAGTGAAAGATTAACATAAAAGTTTTGTCCACTATATTTAGAAATATGTATATTTGTATATACATCTTAAATCTTCCTAAAAAAAATTTTAACAAGGCAATCTTTGTTTTTTTCTTCATCTGGTAAAATTAGAACTTTTTTCTATTTATAATAATATATATAAAACAAATAGATGTATATATGTACATATAAAATATACATCTAAAACTATTTTTATGGTGTGTAATGCATGTTTTATATATTGTTGAACTTTGTAAATTCACCACCTAAGGGACTGTAACAAACTGGCCAACATACGGTGGTGCTCATCACAAGAAATTAGGCCTGATGTACTGATCTGTGCATGTGATGAATGTCCAGTCTATGAAAATTAGGCAATATGAAAATTTGTTATTTTTGGCAGTTTAGAGACTTCTCTTTTGCAGCTGCTGGTGGTGAGAATGGGGAGGAAGGACTCCAGCCACCTCTGGTTGTGGTGCCCTGCCTGGAGGCATCATTTCAGGGGAGCAGTGAGGTGACAGGAGACTCCAGGAGCCAATGAAGAGGGAGCAGAGGAAACTGGCAGAGAAGTTGAGTGCCCATGTGCAGGAAGAGGTCAGGTGGCTCAGCAGTGGGTTTCAGACAGAAAGGGCCAGTCTGGCAGATTTTTTTTGGACACGTGTAGGAACTACCATGGTAGAACTTGTGCAAGCCAGTGATCATAAAAGCATCTGGAGGCTGGGATTGAGTCACTGAGAGGAATAGAGCTCTACTAATTCAGTTTCAGGCAGGGTGCCACCATTGTGAAGAGATTCCTAGGAGGAACAGCCCACAGGGTCCTAGTGCCAGGTTGGTTCCAACTTGCCTGCTGAGCCAGGCAGCCACCTTTGGGGAGATGTAGGTGAAACCTGCTATTCTAGAAAAGCCACTTTGTGGCCAAGGAGCACTAATTGGAAGGGTTGAGGGATTTCCCGTAAGTAGGCTTATGAGCAGTTCAGGATCCCAACCCAGTGGAGATTGAGGGCAAATAAATCAGAAAGATGGGAGCAGGTCACTTTTGCAACTAGATAATGACTTCCAGCCCCCATCATTTATAGCTGTATCAGTGTCACAATTAGCATCTCCTAACCTCAGAACATTACCTGTTAGCCAGGCAATATGTATATATGTTTTTTTTGTCTTTCTAAGTTTTCCCCTTAGATTTTGTTTATTTGCTTTGCTTTGTATTTTTAATTTTTCATTGTTTCTTTCTTCAATAATAATAGCTCAATTTTTTGGCCTTATTTTTTTTTTTTTTCCAAATGTTTTCTTTCTTGCCAGTTTTCTTTTATTTTTTTTTATATTTTTTTCTTTCTTCAATAATAAGGACTCTATTTTGCTACAGTTTTTCAAGTCCTTTCATTCTTTTTTTTCTTTCCATTTCTCTGCTTTTCTCTCTTTTTTAAAGATTTTTTTCTTTGTTTCTTATCTTTCCCATATAACTTTCTTCAATAACAACTAAGATATGCCCCTCATTCATTTACATATTACACAATTTTATTTTCATTTTTCTTTACATACTATTATTATTATTTTGTCTTTTTTTCTGATCTGTTTTATTCTTTGTAAATCTGTATTCTATTTATGGGACACAATCTCATCCTGAGCCCTGCCACAGATTGGCCTGTCTCAAGGAGATCTGATCCCTTAGTGTAGGGGATCCTTCTTGCTTTTGCCTTAGAAAAAATGCAATTAGTAGGTCCCCACTACTATATATTGCCTTTTTAAGAAAATGTCTCTATTTGGTGGAGATGGAGTCTTATTATTTCTCAGGCTGGTAAGAAGTTTCTAACCTTGAGGGACCCACCCATCCCAGCCATCCAGAGGGTAGAGATTGTATGTGTTGTCCAAAGCCCTATGATGAGCACCACTATTACTCCCATATTTCTCTCTCTCTCTCTCTCACTCTCTCTCTCTCTGTTTTTCTTCTTTTCTTTTTGTCAACCTTTTTTTTAAATCTCATCCTCTTTTCTTCTTTATTTTTTCTTTTTATTTCTTTTCTTCCTTCCTACTCTTCACTCCCCTCTTCCACCTGGCCTGATATAAAAAGAATACTTTCACACCTAAGCACAGAGACAAGGTAATTTAAAGAAAAGGAGGAAGGTGAAAGAAAAAAGTAGGGGAGGAAAGTGGGAATAAAGAAACACTCATGAAGCAGAACCAACAGGAAAATCCTGGCAAAGTGGAAAACCAGAAAAGAGCAATTACCCTAAGGGATCAAGAGGCAGCCACTACAGAGGATTCCACCCATAAAGAAATAATGAAAATGATTAAAAAAGGAATTTAAAATGTGGATGGTAAAAACCATGAAGGAAATTGCTGAGAAAGTGGAAAACAACTAAAAGGAAATTAAAAATAAATAATGGATGAAAGATGTGAAGAATATATAAAGGATATAGCAGAGCTTAAGAAATTGAAGGAGTCAATCAAGGAACTTAAAGATACAGTAGAAAGCATCAATAACAGATTGGACCATGGAGAAGAAAGAATCTCACAGCTAGAGGTTAAAGCTCTTGATCTAACTCAGGCAGTTAAAGAAGCAGAAAAGGAGAGAACGAAAAACGTTCACTCAGGGAATTCTAGGACTTTATGAATATTCAGACTTACAAATTATAGATATCCCTGAAGGGGAAGAATAACATCCAAAAGGAATGTAAGCCCTACTGGAGGATATCATAAGTGAAAATTCCCCAAGTATCACCAAAAAGTTCAACAACTGCTGTCAGAGGGATAGCAAACCCAGGATCATCACAAAGCAAAAAGAGCATCTCTAAGACACATTGTAAAGAACCTGTCCAAATGAAAGGGAAAATTCTACAAGCAGAGAGGACTAAGTACCAATTGATCTACAGGAACAGATCCATCAGGGTGACAGCAGACTTCTCAGCTGCAACATTTCAATGAAAAAGACAATGGTCAGCTACTTTTAACCTATTAAACAAAATATTTTTGAACCAGAATTCTATTTCCTGCTATGCTAAGTTATAAAAATGTTGGAGAAACTATTCTTTTACTGAAATGCAAACTTTGAGAAAGTTTACCACAACAAAAGCAGCTCTACAGGAAATATTTATGCCTATTCTGCACACTGAACATCACAATGAACCAGCAGCAAAGTAAACACCCAGAAACTAAAGGATAAAACCTAGCTTCCATGTGATGCAAAGGATAAAAATAAACAATGAACTTACGTAAAATAAGATTAATAGAACACCACCACACTTACCAATTCTCTCAATAAATATAAATGGTTTGAATTCCCAACTAAAAGAGGCATATGCTGGGTGACTGGACTAAAAAAAAGCATAACCCATCTAGATGATTTCTCAAGGAAACACACCTAGCCTCAAAGGATAAACAAGATTCAGGGTAGAGAGATGAAAAATAATATTTAAGGCAAAGGGAAATCAGAAGAAAGGAGAAGTCACAATCTTATTTTCAGATACAAGTGGATTTAGAGCAACTAAAGTTAAGAAAGACAAAAGTGATCACTTCATACTGGTCAAGGGAACAATATAAATGGTATTTCAATTCTAAATATTTATGCATGCAACACAAATGGTCCCAGATTTATGAAACAGACATTAATTTGTTGGAGCAATATGATATTCTATAACACCATAATAGCTGGAGAAACAATATAGAAACAATCCCAACCCTCTTCCAGAGTTGGAAGAGCCTCTAAACAGAAACTTAACAAAGATATAAGGGACTTAAATATAACCCTAGAATAATTTGGCTTTATAGACACATGCAGAACACACCAGCCTAAAGCTAAAGAATATACATTCTTCTCATCAACCTACAGAACATTCTGTAAAACAGATAATATCCTAAGAAACAAATTAAACCTCAACAAAATTAAAATAATTGAAAATATACAAATTGCATCTTTCAGACCATAAGCCAATAAAGGTAGAACTGAAATCCAACAAAAATTTTCATTTCCACACAAAAGCATGAAAACTAAATAACCTATACTGAATTACAGTTGCATCAAGGAATAGATAAAGGAGGAGGAAATCATTAACTTCCTTGAACATCACAACAATTACAACACAAGCCACCAAACCTGTGGGATACGGTAAAACTAGTCCTAAGAGGAAAATTTATCCCATTAGATTAAACATGCCTATATCTGAAAAACAGAAAGAGGGCACATCAACAACCCAATGAATCATCTTAAATAAATGGAAAAGGAAGAGCAATACAATTCCAAACCCAGCAGAAGAAAAGAAATAACCAAAATTAAATCAGATATAAATGAAATTGAAAACAAGAATCATTCTGAAAATTAATGAAACAAAAATTTGATTCTTCCCAAAGATAAATAAAATCAATGAATCAATGGCCAGATTAACTAGAAAATGAAAAGTAAAATCTTTAATCACCTTAATTAGAAATCAAACAGGGGAAAAAACAACTGATACCACAGAGATACGTGAGATTATTTATGATTATTACAAAAAACATTATGCCTAGAAATTTGACAATGGGAGGAAATGGATCAACACCTGGACTCACACCATCTTTCTAGACTTAATAGATCCAGGAACAAATAGATCTATTGACTAGATCAATATCAAGCACTGAGATTGAAGAAATAATAATTTTTAAAAAGCTTCCAGCAAAAAACAGATGGCTTCACACCAGAAATTTATTAAAAATGTTAATGAAGAGTTTGTACCTATATTTCAAAACCTATTCCAAGACATTAAGAAGAAAGGAAACTTCTCCCAATACATTCCATGAAGTAAACATCATCCTGATACCAAAACCAGGAGAGGACCCAACTAAAAAGGAGAACTACAGACCCAATTTCACTAATGAGTATCAATTCAAAAAAACTTGATAAAATCTTGGCCAAGCTTTTCAATAATTATATCACTCAATTAGAGATTAAGTAGAGTGATGCTAACATCTTTTCTTGTTTTATATGTTCATTATCATTAAAATAATTTTTAAAATCTGAGATTATTAATGGGTCAGTATAAATTATATAGAAACTATTATTATTGTATCAATTTAGTGTCACTAAATACTAAAGATAGTCAATCAGATTATAATGAGACCTAATTAATCTGATTAGACTTAAAATAAGCTATTACATTCCCTCCATGGGCCCTTGGTTTAGAGATGTACATCCCTATAACAAGTAGCCAAGTATTATGCACTCTTCTACTTGACAAGAACCATAGTGGAGAGGTCAAATTCCAATGTAGAAGGTGGGTATTTTATAGTAGGCATTAAACTCCTTCAATGATATCCTGAAACCATGTCCACTCCTATACCTTCCTATTGGAGAATGGCAAGGGAAGACTGTGTCTGCTGAGTAGGAAATATTGCCTTAGAGGAATCATTGAACATGGTGTCTGTTACGAATCTCAATATTCTGAGTGGAATTGCCTTAGTCTATATATTTCTATCAAAGGGCATTTGCCAATATAGAGATCCCAGCATCATACTCTGAAAGCGAAAAGAAAAAAAAAAAAAAAAAAGAAACTTTTAAAAATATATATGTTAAACAAATAGAAAATCTGATAATTCCAATCTACATATATCTTAGGTACCTCATTATCTCTGCACATCCCACAGCATAGGCTTACAATTAGCATCTCCTCCATCCTTTGGTGATAACAGGAAACAGAAACTTAAGCTATAATTATGTCTTATTTTCTACTAAATGGTGGCCCTCCAGTTCAGAGAGTTTTGGCAAAGCACAGCCACATTGTTAAAGACTTTTGTGGGTATTCATATGAATTACAATATAGCTACAAAAAGAAGCAAAATATAAAAATAACTGTTTCAGCTATTTTGAACTTGCAGCCATGCTCCAGTTTGAAAGCAGTTTACATGAAGAGCAATATATTTAGTCTTATCGCAGCAACTTGAATGTGAGTCACAAAGCAATACAGATGGGACTATAAACAACAGTCTAAAGACAAAAACTGTTTAGCTTTAAGAAAGAAGTTAAAAGAGCCCATATATTTTCATGTTATAGAAATACTACAAATCAGACACATTTCATTATTTTATGTAAAATCCAGTCACCACAATTTAGACATTTTCTTAAAATGTCTGCTTTTAAGCTATTTCTTTGCAAATTTCAATTTTAATATATTCAAGTTGCATAATATTCTTTATCCATGACAATAAACAAAGTTAAAAGACACTCAATTTGTCATGGCACTTTGCCCCATGATATTTTTTAGGAGTCAGAAAAATCACTCAACTTGTGTCAGAAAATTATAAATGAATCAAAGAAAAATTACAGCAAGAAACAATATCAAATTTTTAAATACAATGATTAGTAGGAAATCTACCCAGTAAAAATGCTTTCAGTCTTTCCTCTTAGCTTCCTAAGTCCATGGCTCCTTTTTCCTCTGCTGTCCATTTTTCTCACAGTGAAGTGACCTTAAAGGAGAGGGGCTTTGGACCATGCTTCATTTCAGCTTCAAAGCCTCTAATTGCTCTGTTTACTTGAAATAACTTCTAACTCATCACCTAGGCAAGCAAGGCCTTGTCTGATCTTAGTCATGCCTGTCTCTTCAGCCCATTTCGATAGTCTTTCTCCAGTCCCATTTGTAGTTCCATTTCCTTTACTCCCCCTTTTGTACTTCAAGGTTTTGCTACACTCTACCATTCTTGAAATACATTTTCTCACTTATTTTTCTCTACTTATCTACATATATTTTTCCCTTTCAGGGGTTAGCTTAAGTATCTTCTAAAAGTAACTAAGTGGGTATCAGTTGTGTCTTATTTATTATTTACTTAAAAATACTTATTTGTTTTTATTATCATATTAGTATTAATAATTCCATGTTTTTGTATATTTTAAATCAGCCTTTTCCACTTGTATATGAACATTCAAGAAATAGAAAATAAACCTAACTTGGTCACTGTTATGTCTCTAGAGTGTGTCTTGCACATAATAGTTTCCTAATATCTTTTTTGTAATTATTCAATTCATTAAACAGTATTTAAAATCAGTATATATTATGAAATATAGTGAAAGTGAATGCATTTGATCACCCAGAATAAATAAAACGAATATAATCTATTATAGCCCCTTTTTCTTTTCAAAAATGTCACTGTTGCTTATAACCTATGTGAAATCCAATCTATGTTAGCTTTGTATTTGGGAATTTTGCCTCTGAACTGATTAGAATATTGCTAAAGAAAATGATGTATGTTCTTTTTTGAATTCTCTTGTGAAGAAAAGAAAAACGTACATGTACAACCACATCAACACATAAGGAATGAATTAGAAAGTTGAAAATTCACCAGTGAAGCTGAAATAGAGTATAAGTTTACATAAGTCCACTTAAAAACACCAGTAGTTCATGATCTGTGCAATTCAAATGACATAAACCCTTCCAAAAGTATTACTTCATGGTGTATTTTAAGATACATTCCAGAGAAGGTGGCCTTAGGATAGCTTTAACACACGGTTGAATAAGAATCCCTTCTGTTAGGTTTCGCAAAATGTTTCTTACTAGCATAAAATTTGGTAATCTGGGCTGAAGTCTATTTTGCCTTTAACATTTTCTGATGGGAAAGCTTCTCCAGACTTTTACTTCATGAAAATGAGAGTGTCAAAGTGAGTTTATTCAGTCTCAGTCCATCAGCTTGTCAATAAGAGATGTTCTGAAATTGGGGAGTTACAGAATTCTGTATTCAGCAAGCAAGAAATACCTAAATAACAATAACTATAAAGCTTCAATAACCGTGAGTACAGTAAGTGTATCATATTTTTCTTTCTATCCTTCCTGTCACAATGCCTGGTATATATTAAAGCTCCACAAATGTTTATTGAAGACATTACCCATAGTCTATCTAGAATTCTTGAAAAGTTATAAATAGGATAAAAGTGACATCTTACTAGAATACTCATAAAAAAAGCCTTCCTGGAAAAAAAATTAAAAGATTTATTAGACTTTTGAAGTTTAGCTATTAGGTAGGCAGTCTGATAAATTCTAGGGTCACACAATAAAAGGCTCTGCAGGAGAGCGTTGTAGATTACGACTTGGCATCCCCTCTTCTCATAAGGTAAAGGATGCTGGAGAGTACAAACCAAAATGTAGTCTCTATCCCTAATCACAGCTGATTTACTGCGAATCCAGAAAATTAGACATGGGGCCTAGATGTCTAATAATACCCTTCCATGTCATAAAATGTTGTATTTTTCAAAGTGTCATATGTACCTGAGTCTAAAATTTTCGAAATTTATGTATTCAATATATTAGGTAGCAGTTAATGATAAACCAATGAATCATTCAACTCTACAAAATTCCAAAGAGCTCTTGATTTTTACATGCTGTGAACCAGGGGATCAGTGCTCTATTAAAAGAGGTTGTAATTGGGGA
Organism: Loris lydekkerianus; assembly: GCA_963574355.1. NCBI lineage: Eukaryota > Metazoa > Chordata > Mammalia > Primates > Lorisidae > Loris > Loris lydekkerianus. Next base: position 16,406 of record CAUYPK010060963.1, read on the forward strand.
CTGTGAATTTCATCTGCTGTGAGTCACTGTTAAGGTAAACTTCTGTATTAATTGTGTTTTCTTATTGCTTGAGGGCAAGCTGCTGAAAGGAGATTATTGTAAATAAGCCATTCTTATAAAAACCCATTTGTGCTATATCAAAAAAAAAAAAAAAAGAAAGAAAGAAAGAAAAAGAAAAAGGACACTATTAACTTTGCTTTGCCAGCTAGCTATTTAACTCATGCACCCTAGTGTTTTTCTATCATAGAGGTAAAAAGGCCATAGAAATCCAATGTTATAGGGTACCATCGTACAATCAACCAAACACATTTTGTTTAAACAAAAGAGCAAAAACATTTTGCATTGTAAGATATCCTAAAACATTAAAAAATACAAGCATCCAGAGATCCATCTGTTAGTATGAAAATGAGAAAAATTCCCATTGAGTAGATAACAACGTACATGATGGCACACATTTAAAATAAGTAAATTATTACTTATGCTGTGTGGCTGAATTTAAAAAATGATAAAATACGTGTTTCCCATGATACTTTCATTGAAAATATAAAAGGATCATGAGTGTAGAGTCTATCACAGATTTTGTATGCTTTAAGAAATATAGAGTGAAGATATTTACAGATTGGATATTAGGATATGATGATGCTAGTATTTAATACAGAACTGTAGTCCAACATCTAAGAACTAAATTTTATAAATTCATTATCATCACTATTTGTGCCTTAAAGTAATAGCGGAATAATAGACGGAAGAAAGTTTACTTGGGTTCACTGAAAAGAAAGGATTTAAAAGTTATTCACACAAATCATAATAAAATAATTCAACAGATAGTCATTAAATACCAGCTGTTAGAGGTACTGTCAGTGCCAAGGGCTACACTGGAAAATCAGAGGTAAGAGTTCCTATCTCCATGGAGCTTAACTCTTAGTAAGAAACTATACTTAGTAAGAAACTATACTTAACTCTTAGTAAGAAACTATACATCATCCCTCAGCCCTCCACACATACAAATCACACATACATATCCATCTACACACACATGCACACTTCAAAAGTCTCTTTTGATCAGAAGTCACTGAGAAAAATAAAATAGTACAGACCTCAGTTATTGAAATCATTAATAATGAGTACCACAAAACAAAACTCCTTTGCTATAGTTTCCCTTCTTTACTGAAGCTCTGGATTGAGAGCTAGAGAAATGAGGATTTTAAAAATGGAAGAAGATCTTAGACTTTCTATTAGAATTCTAAAATTTCATGTCTAGCCCTACTTATTAGTATATTTAAAAATTGAACAAGAACTGACATCCTTCTTTGATTTTGTTGAAAGATTTCCTCTTGGGGTCACAGAAGATATGTTTAAAACAAACAAAAAATGATTGAAACATTTCTGAATTTCTAAATTTGATACCATTGGTCATCATCATATACACCAATGAGTCTTTTAATTATCAAGTAGTTACATAATGGTTTTTGAATAAGTTATAAATAGGTTTATTTTCCCATATTTTTTTAGGTTAAATACTGAGTTGATTATATTGTAAATTCTGTTATAAAATTGTAAATATCAGACTATTCTGTTTATATAGAAAAGCATTTTTGAAGTATCTAATTAAATTTAAGGGACCTAAAAAAAAGCTAGATCAATTATGTTGGAAAATTCATTGCATTATTGAATATGAGGCTATTTTCATTGCTACCAGCAATGAAAATAATTTTATGGTTGGTGGTCACCACACATGAGGAACTGTATTAAAGGGTGGCAGCATTAGGAAGGTTGAAAAACAGTGGTTTAGGGGAAAGCAGAGAAATACATTTGGAGTTTATTGCAATAATTCAGGTAAGAGATGACAGCAACAAGGATACCAGAGCAATGTTATGGGGTTTGCTAATGGATTGTATATGATGTGTGGAAGAAAAATGATAGTTGGAAAAGTCCCCCCCCCCCCATAGAAGATGTTGATCCATGCAACTGGTAGAAGAGAATTTGGATAAACTGAGTTGGGGGAAGACTTGAGAGAAATAGCTATTAAGAAAAAATCATAAGAGGCTCAGCCTAATGGAAAGTTGAGTATCAACTTCAGAAATAGGTCCAACATGGAAAAAGAAATTTTGAGATAATTACTGTAGGAAGGTTTAAGGTTACATGCTGGAAGAGATCATCAGGGGGATATGTATACACTATAGAGAAAAGGTCCAAGTACTACACTAAACACAGAGAGATAAATTGTACTTTGAAGGCAATGAGGACAGGATACATACAATGATATCACATGGGTGACATAATGCAGTGTATTAGAGTAGTATTTTACTGAACTTCTCTTTCTGTGATTTGAAGGAGTTTTCATAAATACCTTCTGGGTCATCATTTAACTCAGGCAAAAAAGGCTAGGAATAGATATCATTTAAAATTTTGTTAATATGTCCATCTAGTGTCTTATTCCATTATCCTTTTATCTAAATGACTCACTCTGAAATCGTTTATTGTATGGACCATTATTAATATCTCTGGAACTTTCATCGGGCAGTTCTCGTCCTCACTTTGCATGCCCCTTGAAAGATGATTAAGAAGTCATCTCTCCGTAATAGTCTGTTATAGCTTTCATTCCCAATATACTCATCATTATGAAAATAACTAATTCCCAATAGTTTTGTAATCAGGACTTGCTAATTTGTTCCTATCTTGAGGACTAGTGATTCTTTCTCCTTCCTTCCTTCCTTCCTTCCTTCCTTCCTTCCTTCCTTCCTTCCTTCCTTCTTTCCTTCCTTTCTTCCTTCCTTTGACAGTCTTACTTGGTCACCTTGGGTCACCTTGGTAGAGTGCCCTGGCATCATCAGAGCTCACAGTAACCTCAAATTCATTGGGTTCAAGAGCTTTGCTTGCCTCCGCCTCCTGAATAGTTGGGACTACAGGTGTCTGCCACAACAGCTGGGTAGATTTTCTAATTTTAGTAGAGATGGGGTCTCGCTCTTGCTCAGGAAGGTCTTGAACTTCTCTTCCCCATCTTTCTTTGGTCATTGTCTCTTTTCAATTTTCATATAATAAATTACTCATAAATTCCTGTGTCACTTGCCTTCCTTGTCAGCTCACTTCTATTTTCTCCATTATAACAGCAGATTCTTCCACTGTATCTTTTTATATTTTTACATGCGTTGCTCTTCATACCTGTACTCAGCAGTCACCTGCGTAATAGGCTAAAAAATCAGTTCACCTACAAGTTGCTGCGTGGCACCACATTGCTTTTATTCTATTCCAATGTCTAATCTTCCTCAAATGGAAAGTACTTTATTAGCAGATGCATTTGCGACTACTCCTCAGGCTATAACTACTATTTACTCACAGAGTATAAGTTCATTTATAATCCCCCAAATATTATTAAATATATTCTTAAAATATTTTGAATATTTTGAAAGGTAAAATGTAAAATGTCTTATGCAATGGAAGCTAAAAATGCATATCCTAAATCGTTTTTCCCATTGAAGGACTTGAATTTGCATGTTTTTAGCTTATGCTATGATTTGGTCTAGTTGCTTAATATTTCTATCATGTACTATAGAGACTATCAATAGAAACTTTTCTGAAACATTTTCTTGAAAACAGGTATATAATATTCTATAAGATGTAGATTAATCTTTGTGATAATGGCTTAGATAATATAATACATAAGTTTAAATATAATTTCTTTCCCATAAATATATTTTTTACATGTATTTAGCTAAATATTGAATGATAGAATAAAACTTCAGCAACATTTTTCAGACTATGGTTTTAAGATACTAGCTTTGTAAAACATTGTTTAAAAGGTGGCTATATACCTTATTTTGGACAATGTTCTCCATATCCTTCCAAGTTGTTACAAAAGATATAAAATTGCAAGAATAAAAAAAAAAATCATCATATGTACTCCACACTAAACTGAAACTAGTAGATTAACAATTATAGGCTCACACGAGAGAAAACCTCATTTGGGTTCAAGAATGGTGGAGCAGGACAGAGTTCAGTGGTTCCTCCCTAACAGGTACCAAGTGCAGATGCATGGCAGACTTCTGGGTGAAGGATACAGCTGTAACTGGTGCTTTACCATACAGATGCAAACTAGGGACTGGTCACACGGACCCTCATATTAATCAGGGGGAAAAATGTGGCTAGAACCATGCATTGGAAAACATGTTTTGGAAAGCACTTGGGTTGTTTCCACAATTGTCTGATTGTGATTTTTCCTGCTATAAACATTTGAGAGCAAATGTCTTTGTGGACTATGTATATCATAGAATAGTATTAAGCTATAAAAAATGGAGTGCATTCTTCTAAATGAAATAGTGCAAGAATGGAAAAACAAATACCACATGTAGTTGATCATAAAGTGGAACTAATTGATCAACACTTACATGCTCATTTGGAAGCAAAACTTAGTGAATTTCAAGTTAGAAGGAGGAGAAAAGGAGATGGGTAAACTCCACTCAGTGTGTACATTGCACAGGTGAAAGGCACCCCCATAACTCTGACTTTAACTATATAATAACAAACTATATAACCAAAATCTAGGTACCCCCATGAAAATATGAAATTTTAAAAAGTGGCTACATAATATGTTCAAACAAGCTTGGGAAACATATTTTTGGAGAAATCAAATGGTCGAATACACATTAACAATAGAAGGATTCCAAAAGCTTCTATTAAAAAAAATCTATTTAATATGGATTATTCCATGTTTCAAATCTATGTAACTACAGATTGGCTTTTAAAAAATTCATACTTGTTGGCATTTTTTGGAGCCTGGAGAACAACCTCCATCATTTCCTAAAATAGCAAATCTCTGTTTAAATTATGGTTTGCCTGACTTCCGTGAATTTTAAAGTATGACAGTATCATGTCTGCAATGTACGATGTTTTGGTAGTGTCATTACTAGCATTATGAACAACTTTTAATATTAAAAGTTGTTTATTTAATATTTTAAATAAAAATGCTCTTTGGAATATACAAAATGAGGAAATTTCAAAAATAATGAAGGGCCTTGGTTCTGATTTCACTTATCTGTTCAAATGATGTCTCACTTGTCCTATATTTTATGTGTAAGAATAAAAGGATATATGCAATGAACTCTTTTTTAATAAACAAATAAACACGATAATTGTACATTGCATAAATTCATCTTTGCAGTTGAAGATTTAATGTTGAATTCAGACATTCAAATTTCATGTCTTTGAACCAAGGGCATGTATAAATATATAAAGCATCCATTTGCTTTAATTGAAAAATCATTTGGTAAATATCTTAATTATCATAAAAATATACTTTTGTCAATGAAAATGTTTTCCTGCATGTGTCAGGATGATCCACTCAGGTCCTTGAGTTCAAGACATAAGATCTATAACTAGATCATCATAGATTTTCAGATACACAATACATGTACGATCTCCCATAGGAGAAAACACATGAGAAAAAGATGTTAAAGATGAGTGGAGATTGTCTAGGTGAATAAGGAGAGGAGGACATTTGAGAAAGAGGAAATAGTATGCATTACATACAAAGGCACTGAGGCATGAAACAGAATGGTATGTTTAGGAAACGAAATGTGATTACATACTGCTGATAGGGATTTACTGCTAATATAGAGTGTACTGCTAATATAGAGTGCATCTTCATATCTGCCCCATTTTCAGGACTTAAGCTGACATTTGCAGACATTGTTAGAGGCCAGACAATGAAGGTACACAGGACATGTTAAGGATCTTACTAGTTTTAGAGAATCATTACAATAGTTGAGTGGGTAAGGGTATATGTTTTTGTGTTCAAGATCCAGCAATCTCATTCTGTGTGATGCTCAGGAAGCAGGAAGACAAGTTATAAATTAGTATTTCTATAGTTCAAATTAAGGCTGTGTATGTAACTATAGAAGAGAGAATGGATTATAAGCACATAAATTAGGTAGAATATACAGAATTTAGTTGTTTCTTGGGTTTAAGTGGTCATAAATGAAAATAGTAAGCAAGATTTCAAGGTTTCTAGTTGACTTAGGCTTGTAGATCATAATTTTGCCTCATTGAAGCATGCTGGGGTTGGCCCAAAACAGAAGAGACAGTGTTAAATTCAGCTCTAAATCTTTGGTGGGTAGTTCCTTATATGAATGCTATAGCTTGAATCGAAATTGGTGCTAGAATGTTATGAAAATTCAATTCCATGATGTGGGGTGGGGAAGTAACAAGTGAAAGGCAGAGGGTAGAAAATAGAAAGTTACACAAAAATTGCATTTAAGGACCATATATTAATAACTAAAAAAGGATCAAGGATATTGGAGTAGAATCAATATAGAAGGAATTTTGTAAATATCATCTTATTTGTGTTTAACTGAGAACGCTTGATGACAAATAAATCAGGCAATTTTATCCACACTTTAAAGAAAAGTAATTTGGAGAGGTTAAGGTTATTCTTTTTCATAATACCACAGTATCATTTTTTCCTGTTTCTTTTTATTAAAAATCTCCTCTATAATATGCCACAATATTACAAGTATATTAATATTATATTGACAGATAGGTTCATTTTTGATATAAGAATTTATCTTTTAACAAATATTTTCAGGAAAACTTCATTTGCTAGCCACAGCATACATAATATATAGCAAAGGCCAGCATACCCACCCACGGTGAAGAGTGGTAGATTGCTGTTCAAACATTGCGAACAGCATCTTAGTGTGTGGGGCTGCTGTATATCACCTCAAGGCTCTCAAAGTGCCATTCATCTTCGTGCTCTATAAAATGAAAGGTGAAGCATTTTACTGTGAGAATAACTATACAACATCTCTTCAAATCCCTAAGTCGGAGTTGAACTATGGCAATTCCCGTACCCTCTTGTCAGCCTTGCACTCAATAAATCAGACCTATATCATTGCAGAGAATATCAAGTTATAATTTACACTACCTTTAAAACTCATGGGTGGAAAAATGAGATTTTTCCAATTATTTTATTCACACTGATACATTGGCATAATACTCCTGTTTACTTGTGTTGCTTGATACTCTTTTCCTTGTGTTCAAGGTATTAATATTTTGTATAATCACTTATTTTGCTTTCATAAGATATTTATCATGTGGTCTGATGGAAATATATCCAAAACTTAAAGATTCTTTTTTGAAATTACACATAAATTTGTGTCAAGGTGACCTTATTTTTGTTACATTATGTTATATTAACATAATAAATAGTTTATACAGTGGTCACTTTGCTTATTATGGATATTAACAGGCATTAGGTGATATAGCATTATTAATCTATGAATAAATGTTGTTAAGTAAGTAGGGCACTATAAAACAAGACCTAAGACTATTTCAAAAAGAATTCCTACCCTTACATAGAATATAGAACTGTGCCGCTACATAAATAAACTTTGGCTAAAATAACAAATAACCTGCTGGGTTTTTTTTTTTTTTTTTTTCTGGAATTTAACACTACACTGTAGCTCATTTGTCATCATCTAACCCACACAAGTGAAACATATAAATACTTATGTGAGGAGGTAAAAAATGGTTCTGATCAAAGAGCTAAAACGTAGATATTTTAAAAGAATCAGAAACAGTTGACCTAATCTGGTGGTTTCAAATATAGACATGCTACATATCTACGAATTACAACAAAAAGTAACAAGCTTTTTTTTTTTTTTTTGCAGTTTTTGGCGAGGGCTGGGTTTGAACCCGCCACCTCCAGTATATGGGGCCAGTGCCCTATTCCTTTGAGCCTCAGGCGCTGCCCTTTTTTTTTCTTTTTTGAGACATAGTCTCACTCTCTTGCCCCAGGCTGGGATGATGCTGTGGCGTCATAGCTAACAGCAACCTCAGATTTCTGGGCTCAAGTGAGAAATTGAACTCTCTTGTCTCAGCCTCCTGAGACATAGCTGGGACTGTACGTAACCACCACAACACCCAGCTAGTGTTTCTATTTTTAAGAGAGACAAGGGTTCTCTCCTCCTCGGGCTGGACTCAAACTCTTGATCAACATTTCTTTGCCCTTCCAGAGTATGGATTACAGGTGTGAGCCACCATGCCTGACCAGCAACCTGCTTTTCAAACAAAATTCTGGCTGAAACTTTTTCATATGGTAGGAAATTTTGTGCAGGCAGGGATATATGAGTTGGGGATCTAGTTCCTTTGTTGACATTGCTAATTTTCTTCCTAGGATGGACTTCCCTTAATTCTTTCAAATAGACTCCAATTTTAATGTGATGGTTTTATAAGTCTAGAAAAAAGTTATAGAACAGAACCTACATTAGCCACTTAAATCCCATTAAATGATTTAGCATTGAATGTGTTGTCAAATCGAATGACTTGAAGCTCAGGACCTTTGCAGTGAATTCAAAAAGGAAAACAAAAATATCCCACACATTTATGAATCTTATCGTTGCACTAAAGCAAGCCCAACTTAGCTCCAATCATCCCCATTTTTGAACTTTGCTGTTACTGTTGTTCACTCTAGAATTGGTAAGTTCACACTTTAAGATAGTTCAAATAGGGCATTATTTCTTACTGAAAAAAGCTTCTTTGTTGTAGTAGGTCCTCTCTGGGTGTTTTTGGTACCTGAGCTGAAGGTGCATGTGACAGTAGAGATTCTAGATGGTGGTTGATTATAGGGACACTCAGAATGGTTACTAGAACCTACGAACAGGTAGACAAGAGTACAGTGGAAGGGTTTTATACAAGCAGGAAAGAGGCTTATTTAAGAAAATGCATTGCTATCCAATGTGCTGAGATGATCCTTAGAAGGCCAAGGACTAATGAACCTTTAATTTTTATTTCAAATAAAGATAATTAACCTTTGTCTGCATAGTTACTAATATTATAGTCTCCTGGCATGTACAAATTAATGAAATATAAACTCATTATTGATAGATTAAGCAATCATAAAATATACACACACAAATATATGTAATATTTCCACTATGTCATATTCTTTTTAGAACAAAATTAATGGTTTAGTTCCACATATGTACTTCAACAATATAATGTAGTACCTTTATACTTCATGTAAATCCGTAAGTCTTGGGCATTGAAAATATTCTGTGATTTGCATTGTTACCAAAAATGTCCTCATTTAATTAATTCATATTGTATTTCTATTAATTATTACATTATTAATATACCTAAATATTTTGTACACATAATAATTAAAAATTAAAAATAGCCTCATTGAAAGTTCTTATACATAAAACAAATTTAACCTGTACAGGATTATTTCACTAAAAGATTTCTATACAGGTGATTGAATGGGCAAAGTCTTTATTTAAATCTGTCAAATAAATCTATCCAAATCTTTGCAATGCTAGAAATAATTATTTAATAAAAGTTTTATAAATTGAAATTTGAAGGGTCATCACATACCGTATTCTCTTGCATTTACATTTGAATCTCAACAATTAAAACAACTTGAAATTATAAGATTATAATTTCCAATATCATATAATTTAATTATAAGCCTTAGTCAAAATAAGATTTTTGGTGTCTATTTGAAGCATGTTGATAATATAGTAACTGGGCATTCATTTTAAATAATACAAAAATAACAATGAGTTTTTTTATTATTATTTTAATCATACAAGACCTATTTGGGTCACGATGCTGTGATACTGGCCCTAGTTATATCCCTGCCTCTCTGATTGTCCCATGATATGCTTTCCAATATTACAGACATGAAGCTATTTAAATTTAATTATTAAATAAAATACATTTAAAAAATTATTCCTCTATTGTACAAGCAACATTTTAAGGGCTAAATAGATTCATTTGTCTAGTGGCTGCTGTATGAATATACATCAAGAATATTTTCATGGTTGAAGAAAAATACATGGAGGAGTGCTGGTGCTATTATTTATTTTTGAAATTACACAAATTCTGTTTTTTCTTCTTTTTTTCATTCTCTTTCAACAAAATAATTGTTGGGACCCTAATGTTTTATGGGTGCTGAAATTTGGGAATGAACAAAACAAACCTCTTCCCTTGTGTAATTTGCATCTAATAGGAAGAAAAGGCATGAATAAACACACAAATATAATGTTTAACAGTAATAAGAGCATTGAAGAAACTAAAACAAGTAAGGTGATAGTTACTTAGAAAGGTATATTAGATGGACTTGTCAATGAAATAGGAACAGGTGATCATCATTAGAGACTTAAAGGAAGCAAGAGAAAATCTTGAGAATTTCTGGAAACAGAGTATTACATGTGCAAGAAACCAAGCAACTATGCTGACATAGTTTTCCTTTCCTGCGGTCAAGGAAAAGCAATAATTATGATGTAACTGAAAAGAGCGAGCAATTTCTAGGGCCAGATTACATCTCTGTTATGTTTTGGAAGTCTTTGTGAGGATTTTGGATTATACATTGAAATGCGACAGAAAGCTGTTGAAGAGTTTGAGCAAGGAGTAACATTAATTGGATTTTATTATTACTGGCATTGGTCTGACAGCTGTATGGAGAATGGAACATGGGGACCATAGGCAGGAATGGAAGGAGGCAACTGAAGACCTTACCACACAGGGTCTAGGTGAGAGATGGTGGTGGTCTAGTCAATATGGTGATGCCAGACGTAAAGAGAAACATGTATTAACACATGTTGAGAATGATACATATTTTTTTCTGTATTGATTATGTCTCTAATGTCCACTGTAGTCTTGGGCTACAAGGATAGTGCCCAAAGATTGTATGATACTAGATTATTATTTCTGTTGAGCTGTGAACTCCCAGTGTCCTTCCTGATGGCCAGTGTTAGAAAACCCTGCCAACTCTTAAAACATCCTGTCATCTCTCAAAGGCATCAGAATATGTTAAAGAAATTGCAAAGCTTAACAATCATTAACAATTTAAAGAAAAGAAAAGAACAGTTTTTATGGCTTTTCTCATGAAAGTATTTCTGTAGTCACATTGCCATACATCTCTTCACATCCCTTATCTTAATGACCATTTCCGTTTGATGCATTACAATGACTGCTTCCTGGCGCTCTTCTTTATCACAGATGGACCGGTTGTCTTGATGTATGTCCTGATATATGGACAGATATTGTATATTCAACATTTTAGTTTTCTTCTTACTTCCTCTACTCACAACATATCACATATTGGTTAATCACAGTGAATTCAATGAGAAATTAAACAATAAAAACTTAAAGAAAGTTATTGTTGATTTATTAACAGAACATTTGAATAAATACATGATTCAAATACTGAAATAATCCTAAAAGTAAATAATTGCATTTTGCACTTTCTTTTTTTATTATTAGAAGATAAAGAGAAACATGGCAAGAAAGAGAACCTAGCTGAATCTCTCCTTCATGAGAGAGTGGGAGAGAAAGACAGAGGGAGAGAGAGAGAAAGAAGATTCTAAAGATATCTACAATTTTATTATAAACTTTAAATAGTTGAATTAGTGGCAGAGATATTCTAATAGCTGCATTGTTAGGATCTGTTTGCTTTCTTTCAATACTTAGTATGAAAGTTCATTTCATGGTATAATATAGTTTGGTGCCACCTAACTTAATCTGGTATTCTGTCTCCAGGCTTTAAGCTATTTCCTTTTTTTTTTTTTTTTTTTTTTTTTTTTTTTTTGTCAAATTGTGAATCTGTCACCCTTGGTAGAGTACTGTGACATCTCAGCTCACAGCAACCTCAAACTCTTGGGTTTAAACAATTCTCTTGCCTCAGTCTCTCAAGTAGCTGGGACTACAGGCAGCCATCACAACGCTGAGCTATTTTTTCTTGCAGTTGTCATTGTTGTTTAGCAGGCGTGGGTGGGGCTTGAACTCACCAGCTTTGGTGTATGTGGCTGGCATCCTTACTCACTGAGCTACAGACACCGAGCCAAGCCACTTCCTTTTTATTTTCTAGAGATATAACATTCAATCTCTTTGTATATATTCCAACATAGCAGACATTTCATAACCTATATTAGAATAATGGTTTCAGAGGTGTTTCAGATACACAATAAATATCACCCAAAATTTTATGTAATGCAGAAAGAGATATAATTTATCACGAATGCATGAAAACACAATTATGTGTGTCTGTCTGCCTCTGCGTGTGTGTGTGTGTGTATGAGTTAATGTACAACAAATTAGTATCTTGATTTAAATGACCTGAGTACTAGCAATGAAGGATCCTGGCACACAAGGAGGTTTAAAATAGCCCTTGGGTATTTTAAAATGATGCCTTTTTAAAAAATCCTTCTTTCTTTGAGAAGCTTCCTCTTCTCAAAGAGAGGAGAGATATTTCAGAGCACAACAAAGAGGAAGAAATAGTTTCATTGAGGTGAAATAATAGAGACAGGTACAATGAAATGATGAGGAAACTAAACAGGGTTGACACTAGAATTCATCACTCAAAGAGCTTCAGATCACACAAAGGGCTGCCATTGATAGTCTGCTCTTTCATGTTACTAAAGCTTAGTAAAATTCCCTCAGAAAAATTTTGGTGTAGCTCTTTAATTAAAAAACTGTCTCCACATTTTTACTTTTTATTTTTCTCTTTTCTTTTGTTGATTTATATTAACAATGAAGGCTTCATTGGGAATAGAGGTCGTTATGGAAAATACTAGAGTCTTGGCAACATGGGAGGGAAGTTAATCTCTTTCAATTGTTTGGAATTCGGTCATAAGATGCTTAATTTCTACCGACTTTAAGTGTACATGGTCTATATAGATTTTCTTTTAACTTTTTTATCGACTGACAAACAATTTTAAGCCTACATAGAGAGTGGCTTTTCTTACACAGCTTCCTCCCAAAGGTGTCTGTGTATTCTGTCATACTGTTCCCATGTTTGAAACAACCCCTTCATTTTATCCACATCCCTTCCCTTTATGTGGGACTCCTATATGCACCCTTTTCATTGATAACTTTGTATTTGAGATTGGCTTCAGAGGAGGGAAAAAAAAATAAGTGCCCTATTATCTCATAGTTCTCAACTGCGTTCAGTACTAAATGACACCTTTTTATCAATGAATTCTATTCCTAATACTCTTGTAAACAGGATATAAACTGTGTTTACACAATGTTCATTATATTGCTGCTCAAGCAATCTGAAACAAAATAATAATAAGTAAGCCTTTTCTGGGGATTCAATATTAATCCTCTTTTTTGTTCTGTGAAAATTTAGTCTTTTAAATTCATCTTTTGTTTCAGATTCTAACCAAGCCACATGAAAGTCTATATGTTGGCACCACTTACATTCTCTACTGAACACACACTGTCTTATACCTTTGTGTGAGAAACTTTCTATCAGTTCCCTTTCATACTGACCTCTCCTCATATGCTGCTTACAAATCTGTGCTGTGCTTGCCTTTCAAGAAATAAATATTTTCACTTTCAAATGCTATAGGTGCTTTCTTGTGTAATGTAATCTTCTCCTAAAACACTTCATTTATTTCAATACTTCTGCACGTTCTTGAATGCTGAGTCTTACTGCTTTTTCTTCAAAATCCCTCATTATTCCAGAACTATTTGTATTTTTACATGTGAAATAATAATTATATAATAAATGTTTGATAAGTTCCTATTTGCAGGCACTATGTTGAGGGATATATATATAAAATCATTGTCTCCCACATTTTTTGCATAGCTATTCCTCTTCTTATTTTTAATAAGTGGAAATGAAGGCTGCAAAATTTAATTGTTCAAAATGATCTACAAAGTGGAACACTATGATTTGAAGTTAACTAGTGGATGCCACTGGAAAGGTCAAGGTTACTTGGTACCAAATATCCTGGTTCTAGAATAGATGTTTGAGCCTATGACAAAATAAAACCAAAACTGATGCCTCTAATTTATAGGCAGGATGTCAAAGAGTAGGCCAGTGTATTAGGTATCTCTTTGGCACCTTTATATCCTGTTTGCCTTCCTTCCTTGTTTCTTGTTCCAGCTGTTGTATTGGCACCCAGTCTAGTATGGGCTGTAATCAAATCCAGGTAGATGCAACATGGCAGAGTCTTGGCCATAACTTCATCGCTCATTATATATCTTGCGCTTCCTACCATCAGGGCTTTTCTGCTGATTGCAAAACACAAAACACCACAAAACACATGTGTCCAACTGTCTGTTAAAAGAAATGCAATAGTGACTGTCTTGTGGGTTGAATGTTTGATGAATGGAATATGAAAGCCAGTGGATTTTCTTCTCCCTCTCCTTTATTAAAAAAAAAAAAATCTAACACAGTTATTTGACTTACCTTCATTCTGCACTGTCCTGTGAAACAGAGACATTGCTTGTGTTCAATAGTTGATAACTCAGTGATAAATGCCTCTAAATACCTGATATCCATATTGCCTTTCTCAACGCCCCTTCTCCCTGACACTGCCACAGATTCCTAATACGACGATTGCCAAAGACTCTCACTCTGGGGGGAGAGGGGGGGAGAATCAAGAATACAGATGGGACATACCATGATAGTTTATTACAGAACATCACTAAATAAAACAATGATACATACAGAAGCAGCTATATCTCATAATAAGATAGAGATCATATCCAGATTTTGATGTATTTTCATTGTCATAGTAGTCATTATTCTGTTAATTTGGAGACCTATAATGAGGCTGCTGCTTCTCTCATCTGACTATCCTGTTTCCTAAAATCAACTGTTTGATAAATATGAAGTGAGAGCCAAGTATAAATTATCTAGTCTGTGCCATATATTGAGTTCAAAGATTCAGAATAGGACAGTCTCTGACTTAAAGCAACTCAGAATGTTATAAAAACAGATATTAATTAATGAGTAACACTATAACATGATAAATATAACAGTGTTGTTCACCAATGACCTTATAATTTCTCAAATCAATATTTTTCAAATATTCATTTTCTAAAGCTCTATTGGTTGAACTTCAAGGTGAGAATTCTCCTTTTATTCACATAGGTCATAGAACAGTTTCTGGGAATGTCCATTAAAAGGACATATCTAAGCTATATCCTAGACTTATTAATTTAGAATCATCAGGGAAATTGGAACAATTCAAAGCACTAGTTCCAAATTCTGGCTGTGCTTCAGAACAAGAAAGATTTTTGATTGATAATCTCATTTAATTTTACTTTTTAAATTAATATGAAATAAAATAGATTTTTAATGGACTGTAAAATTCTATAAAATTTAACACATACCGTATATACTTGAGTATAAGCCGAGTTTTTTCGGCACAAAATTTGTGCCAAAAACCCCAAACTCGGCACAAATTTTGTGCCGTAAAAACTCGGCTTATACTCGAATATATATGGTATATAGGTTTGTGACTCCCCCATCAAAATCAAGATACAGAACCATTCCATCACAGCAAAAAGCCCCCAGGTTTACCCTTTGTAGTCACAATTTCCTGCCATCCTTAAACTCTTTGCCTCACTGGTCTAATCACTCTCACAACAATTTTACCATTTTGATAATGTCATTTAAATGGAATTAATATAGGACTTAAGTTTGAGACTTCCTTTTTTCATGTAGCAAAATGCCTTTGAGGTTTTTACAAGATGTTGTATTTATAAATAATCCATTCATTTTATTTCTGGTTAATATTCTCATGGCATGGGTGCATTGCCCTTTATTTATCCTTCCCTCATTGTGGACATGTGGATTGTTTTAAGTTTTGGATGATTCTGAATACAGATGCTTTAACCCTTTACATGTAGGTTTATGTGTGATTATCAGTGCTCACTTTTCTAGCGAGGATGAATGCCAGTATTTAGATTGCTGACCCAAATGAAAAGTGTACATCTATCTAAACAAGTAGCCAAGTGTTTTCCCACCAGCAATGGATGAGTTTTTTCATTATTCCCCATCCTTACCAACATTGGTGTTGTATTTTACTTTATTTTTTATGATGTTCAGAAATGTATGTGATGGCATCTCAACATGGTTTTAGTATATTTTCCTTAGGACTAATGTTGAACACCTTTTCATGGGCCTATTGTCAGCCCTATATCCCCTGGGTCAAGTGTCTGAGGGTATTGCCCATCTTTAAAAATTTAAGTTTTATTTTATTGTTATTTGTTTATTGCTATTGATTATTGGGAATTCTTAGTAATTTTATATACAATTCCTTAGTTGATGTATGATTTGTATATATTTTCTTCCTGCTTGTAGTTTGTTTTTCCTCAACAGTGTCATTCACAGAGCAAAAGTTTTATTTTATTTATTTAACATTAATTTTCATGACTTGGGAAAGGTTAAAATTACACAGATTCTGGCTTCTATTCTGCTTTGATCTATATATAATACCCAAGAATACTTATTAAAAAATAAAACTTTCCACGTAATTTTCAAACTGGCTCATGATGCTTTATTATATAAAGTTAGCAAATAATATGCCAAGAAATATTTTTCTACTGTCCATCGACTATTGCTGACCACTAGAGATTTAACATTCAACTCTCTACACGTAACTTTGGATCTTTCTTAAACCCATACTACCGAGGGAGGTCCAACTACATTCTATTAATTTTGACGCAACTAATTCATTATCCAATTATATGACCTCATTGCTAACTTCTAACTAGCTGCCCCTTCTTTAGTCCTTATCTTTGTTAAGCAGTCAACAACTATTATTATGCAAAAATGAAGAACAAAATAAAAGAAAGAAAAAAGAGAGATGAAAGAAGAGAATGGGAGAGAGAAAGAGTAAGAGATGGAAGGAAGAGGAGCAGGATGAAATAATGGAAAGGATGAAAAGAGAAAACAGAAAACAGGAAAGGGAAGAAAAAGAAAGAGCTCTCTTTGATCTTGTCTTATGTTTTTCCCTCATAGAGTTGTTATGGTTTTGCTGATCAAAGGCTAAAATCAGGACCTCAATAAATGGCCTGATTAGTTCTTGCTGATTGAATTGGTGTGAATTGTATGGATAATAAAAAAATCTGAATTTTTCCATTTATAAAACAAGGGGATGCTAAGCAAAGGGAACATGGGGTTCATTCATTCACTCACTCTTTTTTATTAATTTAGCTCTATAAAATTGCATGTTAGCATAATAGCAGAAAACAAGTTACTATCTATCACTGTACTAAATAATTTTTATACATTAACTGGTATATCACATACAATTTACCTGTATATAAGATATCAGTGTTTCTACATTTATTTTTCAGATAAGTAAGCTTAGACACAGATCAATAAGCAACTTCTCAAAATCACATTATTGTTGTCAGGAAACTAAACATTGGGGCTGTGCTGTGTTTACTTACCAGACAGCACATTTAACTACAATTTTTTGGCTTTGTTATGATTTCCTTTGTATTTGCAAAAAAGGTACACCTCAGCTTTTTACACTCTGAGATTTCAAAGAAGGCTCCACAGGTAATTTAGAAATGAGGAAACCCACGGTGCCCTGTAACACTAATATGTTAAGGATTAGAGAAAAGATGCCAAGAGAGAAATCACTTGAACAGTTTGCTCTGTCAGCAGGAGAGGAGAGTAACCAGACGAAATTCAAAGAGACATGTGCATTTTATACTATGCTGATCAGAGACGTGACATGGCAACCACAGAGGCACTGAACATCATGAAAAGGAGCAGCTTTCATAATCCTCCTACTATCACACAGGATGAATAGTAAACACTAACTTAAAACAATGGAAAAATTCAGAGGAAAATGCCCTAGGAAGACACAATCTACACAGTCACTGTAAATCATTGCAATGCTTGTCATTTTTCCAGCCAATGACCTGGCTAAATGCCTGTGTGCATTACTATTTAATGGCATCAAATGAAAACACTTTTAATTTATATAAACACTTTACAATATGAAACTCTAAAAAAGGTACTTGGGTAACACGAGATGTGTTAAAATACAAATTTTCACATGAAAAACTGAAAACTTTATATTGATAATTTCAACAAAAATGTGTTGGGACTCCGACTCTATTGCAGAATGAACTAAGAGTAAATCACCAGATGAAGAGGAAATGAGGAAGGTACTAGTTTAATTGCTTATTTTTTCGTGGGAGGTGGCTGAAATTTTTAAGAAGCCTGTGGAATCAACAGGTGGAAAGAAAATGGTATTGGATAAAGCTTGTGTATTTAGAAGTAAAACACTGAATTAACAATTATTTTTAATGATCTGCTAATGTCTCTTGCTTCAGAAATAAAAGGGAATATTTGCCTATAATGAAGTAATGAATAATAAGTAATGAATAAGTAATAATAAGTAATAATAAGTAATGATAAGTAATGAATAAGTAATAATAAGTAATAATAAGTAATAAGTAATGAATATAAGCAAAGAAATAAGGCAAGAATGAAGCATACATTAACTTCCTATGTGTCTTGAAAACAAGAGCTAATAATTATACAGAAACATCTAAAAGCCATTTGAACCATTATCCTAAAAATGGAGCAAAAGGAAGAGGTGTACAAATAAGTAATAATACAAGAATAACCAGGAAATTTAACCATACCTGGTTATAAACAAGTAGGAAGTATAATAGTTTGAAAAGTAAAACCATAGTGGAAAAGTTCAAATTATATGAATATATCTATTTCCACAATCTTATCTATGAAACATAAACATAACAAAAGTATTTAGTATATGCATTTTTTAAGCTAATGTACTAGATTTTCATCAAACTAGAATAAAATCCAGGTTGGCCAAACATTGTAAGAGAATTAAATTGTTTTCACCACATCTTTTATTACTATACAACAACAACAAAAAATTAGAATAAAACCACCAAGGTGGAAACTTTCAATAGAATGCAGTTAGAAGTAAACTGTGAGAATTTATTCCGACCTTACCATGGGTTAGCTCTACAAATTGCTCATTTAATGGTATTATTTTTTTGAAGTAAAAAAAAAATCAATGGTAGTAGTATCTCCTTTGCAGATTTTTGTGGAAAATTAAATGAGATAATATTTGCAAAATATTATTGAAAGTTTCTGGCACATAATTAGTTCTAATGAATTATAGCATTTATTCTGTATTTATATTTATTTATAATAAGACTAATCTCAGATTCATCAATCATACATTAACATAAAGATCATGCTAGTCTATAAATATTATAAACAAATATACTTTTGGTGCTATTTGTTTAAGCATCATTAACCATAAATATAATAAAAAGTAACAAACAATTTAATGCTATGTTTTAATCTACAAATAGATGAACCAATTAAAAAATCTATTTAGAAAAGGCATAAAACACATAATGGTAGGGAATACGTTTAACAAAATAAGTAAGACTTTTATACTGAAAAACATGAAACAATTTTCTGGAATAAACGTAAAGAAGTAAAATGAACTTATATGGAAATCAACCATTCCATTTTTTTTTTCCATGACTGTGCTGTTGTTAGAATTAATATTCCCATATTCCTCTCAGTTCGGTGAAAACCCAGAGAGTTACTCACTTTAGCCTACTCATCAAAAAAGACAATATTAAAGCTGAAAATAAGAATTTAAGGCGGGTGCAGTGGCTCGTACCTGTAATCCAGTACTTGGGAGGCCTAGGGCAGTGGATTGCCTGAACTCACTAGTTCAAAACTAGTCTGAACCAGGGCGAGACCCCATCTCTAAAATACAGCCGGGCATTGTGGCAGGCACCTGTAGTCCCAACTACTTGAGAGGCGGGGCAAAATAATCTCTTAAATTCAAGAGTTTGAAGTTGCTGTGAGCTGTGACACCATAGTACTCTACCAAGGGCAACAAAGTGAAACTCTGTCTCAAAAAAAAAAAAAAAGAAAGAAAAAGGAACACAAGAACTCAAGAAAATCAGTCAGGAAAAACTGAATAACCCCATAAAAAAATGGTCAAAAGACATGGACAGAAACTTTTCAGAAGAAGATAAACTAATGACAAATAAACATATGAAAAAATGCTCACCACTTCTAATCATCAGGGATCTAAAAATCAAAACCACAGTGAGATATCATCTAACTACAGAGAAAATGGCTTTTATAAAAAAAAAAAAAAATCTTAGAACAACAGATGTTGACATGGATGGGCAGAGAAAGGAGCTGTTACACGTTGTTGGTGGGATTGCAAACTCATACAACCTATATATAAAATAGTATGGAGATTCCTCAAAGAACTAAAAGTATACCTATTATTTGATTCCATAATCTCACTACTGGGTGTCTATCCAAAGGAAAAGTAGTCATTCTATCAAAAAATACACTTGCATTTAAATGTTTAATTGCAGCAAAATCCACAATTGGAAAAAAAAAAAAATTCCCATCAATTCATCAATGGGCAATTCATTATACCATCAATTCATTATACCATCAATGTGGTATACATATATCCTGGAGTACTAATCAGCCATAAAAAACATAATAACTAATACCTTTTGTAACAAGCTGGATGGAACTGAAGACCATTCTAAGTAAAAAAATCGCAAGAATGGAAAAACAAATACCACCTGTGCTATTAACTTGGAACTAATCAATCAACATCCATATGCACACTTGGTAGCAAAACTAAAAGGAAAGTGAGCAGGTAGGAGGGGCAAATCCACATCTAATGGGTAAAATGTACATTATTCCAGTAATGGGCACAATTGTAATTTTGACTCAAACTGTTCAAAAGAAATCCATGTAAACAAAACATTTCTATGGATAACATTATGAGATAAAAAAATTTTAAAAATTAAAAAGTAAAGTTAGAATTAAAGGATTTATCACTAGACTAGGTAAAAAAAAAAAATCCTGTAATTCAATAATAAGCTTTCATGCAGCTCATTTAAAAAGAAGCCATGTATTTGGAAGTGACATTTCAAGAGTCTACACACACTGGTAGACTTTAAGCATATGAGTAAGTTCTCAGTGGCATTAGTCATCAGGGAAATGTCAACTAAACCCCCAATGAGATACTTTTACCCACTACTGCATCTTCTAAACTTCATAATATTAATAATACTAAATTTGGGTGATGAGGTGACGTAACAGTAGTATCAAAATTGGTGGTGAAAATATAAAATACTACATTTTGAAAACTCTTATTCCTACAAAGCAATTTTACATCTAAATATAAAACATTAAAAAAAACTGATACAAATATTAAATACATATGCATAATTGTCAAACACTCAAAATAATGCAAATGCCCAGTTATGGTAGAATAACTAGTAAATCATATAATTGCTCGTATGCTGCAATTTTTTTTCAGAAATAAGGTGTGAATTGTTGATATACACAAATGCATAGATGAATTTAAGAACTTAAAATCAAACCAAAGAATTAAAACATAAAGAGTACAAATTTTAGGATTCAGGTCATATGAATTTTAATGAAAGTCTTCCCTAAGGTATTAAGTAAGAAAACAGTATTACTTATTGTCAGAGAATGAGATTATTATAAATACAGGAGACAACTTTTTCAGGTAGGGATAATGTTCTGTATCTTGATTGTTGTGGCAATGACAAGGGTGTATAAATAAACACTTTTTATATACTTAAAATCTATACATTTCACAGTATATTAATTTTCACTAAAAAAAGTATTACCAGTACAGTTGTGGCCTCATGACACACTTAAAACATGAACAACACCACCTTGAAATGTAGGGATTCATTCATATATGAATATTTTTCTTTTTTCTTTTCTTTTTTTTTTTTTTGGCGGGGGCTATGTTTGAACCCGCCACCTCTGGCATATGGGGATGGTGCCCTACTCCTTTGACCCACAGGCACCACCCCCTATACGTGAATATTTCTAAATTATGGCTACACTGAACGTGCCTTCCTCCTCTGCTTACCTTTCCACCTCTTCTGCTCTTGCCACTTCTTAGACAGCAAGACTAGCCCCTCATTATTTTCCCCCTCAGCCTACTGGATGTGAAGAGGATGAGGAAAAGGATCTTTATGATAGCCTTCTGCCATATAATAAATACTTAACATATATTCTCTTCTCTCTGACTTTCTTAAGAACATTTTTCTTTCTCTGATTTACTTTATTGTAATAATACATCATATAATATATATAATGTATAAAATATGTATTAATCAACTATTTATAAGTAAGGCTGTCAATCAATTATAATTAGTTATTACAATTAGTATTACTAATTAATAGTTATGATTTTGAAAAGTTAAAAGTAATTCTTTGCAGATTACTGACTGCCTGGGAGAATCAACATCCCTTACCCCCTTATTCACAGGTCAACATGCAAGTGACCTCTCTTCTGTTTAATTTTAATCATAGAAATAATTAAATTTTTATAATTAGGCCATAAGTCAGATAATAATTAGGATAAATAAACATGGTATTACTGAAGGAATACTATACTATAGGCCAAAAATATTTCATATCTAAAGTAAAATACATGGATACATGGAGTTGAATATGGAAATCAAAATGCATCCTTAATGTTTTGGAAACATGTTTTGTGACAGTATTAGTTTGTAGTTTCCTGTTTGTTAATGTATCTCTGTTTGTTTACCAGAAAGTAATTAAACTCCAAAAAGCTGCAGGAACTTAGTTTGAGATTCTTAAGTATATTTTGTTATCAATTCACTTTTGCAACACTGGTAGTTAATTTGTGCTACATTTAAGTAAATCCTTTCACAAATGATGAGTATTTCTTTAAACGCTCTATTTGAATGAGATGAAAGCATTCAATTCAGCCTTTGAGAAAACCTTCAAGCAGAAATTTTGTTATAAAAATGAAATTTGGGTAATATTCTGCCAGTATACAGTGCTACAAAGATAAATTTATGATAATCTTTGTATTTATAGGTATTTATCAGATGCAAATATAATGGATTTAGTCAATTTCATTTTTAATTTTTAAGATTAAAAAATTATATGTAAACCCAAAGAAAATGTAATGGTTTAAATTAACAAATTATTTTTTAAATGATTTAAATAAGTCACACAAACATTAGTAAAATTCCAACACAAATGTTTTCATTTAAAATAAAAAAATTCAAATTTTTGCTTTCTCCATCAATAATTGTTTTATTTTGTACAATTCAATTTCAGTGACTTTTTCAGTGAATCCCACACTCTGACATACAACAAACTTTGAATTTTTGTACTACTTAGCAGACTGTACACTTGGATGGAATGATTCAAAATCCTGGCATTTTCTTCTTGATGATTGTAGTTGACTAATCAGATTATAGCTTCCCAGTCTAAGTCTATATAGCAAATCAAGCACTACTTAGTGAGCTATTCATATCCACTTCTGAGTTTATAATTGTTGATGCAAAAAAAGAACCATGGTTAAGTCAAGATCAATCTATGTACCCAATACCTTTGTTTCTGGTTATTTCTCTGCAATTGTATGAGATAATACAAACTAAGATGTGAATAAAGTATAATTCCAGAGCTATTAATTTAGATTTTCATTACTTATATCTTAAATGTTCTTGTGTTTTAATCAAAAGATAAATATTAGAAAAATGACTCCTCCAATGTAGATTACTCACTACTTAACACTAAAATATATATATAAATGTGTTCACTGTAATGAATAGCATATTCAATAAAAAACAACACTCAAAATCTCCTGTAAAAAACAACAAAACATCTAGTGTCTCACTAACAAATGTATATAAATGTTTACAATAAGGTGGAGTCTGGCCTACAAGCATAGAAATGTTGACAGAAAATAAAATAAATATGCTAAAGTGTAGTGTGACTAAAAACCGGTGAACAAAAAAACTCCAAGCCTTCTCAGAGTATAATATTATTGTTTTTGATTCTCAACTTTCAAAATATTTATTTTATTACTTGATTTTTTTAAATTCATAGAAGTCATAAAATAGTTTTTAAGTTACATTGAAAAATATTTATGTTTATCACAATTGTACTGGTAATTCCATTAAAATGTGCAAGAAGAGCCTGCCGTTTGTTAAATTTAAAATAGTAGTAGTCAATAAAAATCATTATATTCATACAGCTCTTTGTTCTGACAATCACCTTTAGGCAATGCAATATCTGATTAGAGTTATCATACTTTTTGAAAGGAATTGCATTTTTATTTATATAACTAATACGCTAGACACTGCTAATGTATTTCTCATATTCTCACGTTATAGTACCACAAATGGCTTCTCTTAAATACTTTCAACATTAAATTTCTCCTTCTATAATGTATTTGTTTTCATTGCTCAAATAAGATATATTAAATATTGATTCCAAGCCTCTACTTCCCAAAACCAATGTGGTGTGTATCTTTCCAGACTTCATTGTTTTCTCTTTATTTATGTTTATATATATTAACAAAAGATATTTTCTTTCATAAATATGATCTTATCGTATGTATTGTTAGACAATGTCTATACAATTATTTTACTAGACATATAAAATTCTCCGAATGGACATAAATAAATATATTCTAATAAGATATAAATGATAAGACAGGTAACTTTTAGGACTTTTTTTTAGCAACAAAACCTGCAAAGTCTATATGGATTTACCTTTGTTCAGACAAATGTCAGAATTTGTGACTGAATTCCTCCAGAAGGGAAATCCTTTGACTTTTAGTTTTGATAAGCACATTATTGAAAATTTTACATGAATAATTAAATAACAGTTTAAGAAACAAAATTAAAACATTTTTACTAATAAAACTTAGCCATATCAGAAATGTTAACCATTGAACCCCTTTTTCTCTCTGTTTCTATCTTCCCACTTTCCCACCAACTATATATTTTTCCTAACCAGTTTGAGTTTAGATCATTTTTATAAAAAATATCAATGTCTTATAATATAGTGACTTAGTAAATATTAGTTAGCTTAGTATTATATTGTACCAGATGCTCTGAAAAATCTATCAAATTATATCAATGACACAGCCATTTAAAATTTACTGGAAGATGTATAAAAAGTAGATATAAAACATCCTATATTTTTAGCTATGAATTTTTAAAAAATAAATAGAATTGCGGAATTTATTTTAAACTGGAAAAATGTCATCATTATGCAACTAATGCACCATGACTTTTGTGCAGTAAGTGTGGCCTGAATGTTCACGATAAGGTTCCAATTTTCTATGAATCTCCATAGAACACGTCTGGCCAATAACCTACATAAATCCTTGAGAGAAGTAGTTTAGTCCAGGGTTAAGAGTATGGTCTGTAGAACTTAACTATAGGGGTTAAAAGTATGGTCAGTGGAACTTCTCATTACCTCAGATTGAACCTATTTCCAATTTCCAATAGTAAATTAGATAATGTTGGGCAAGTTATTTTACCTTTCAGGTTGCTCACTTTTGAAAAATACATAAAATGAAAAGAATTCACTGCAATGTGTGATACATGGAAAGCACTAATACAAACATGCATAATAGTGAAAATTTTTCTACAATTGATAACACCTGACTCATATTCTTATTACCACATGATGACAGAATTCACTAAAAACAGATTTTGTATAAATTTCAGGAAAAATAAGTTAATGTGGTTTACTGATTTTACCAAGAAATTTTGAATAGAGTTGATTCAGGAATGTAATACATTATAACCCCCCCCCCCCAAAATGATGAAATATATTTCACATGTTCTTTCCTCCCTTCACTCCTCTGTATTTGCATGTCCCTCCTCAATTGATAAATGCCTCTTTTGATGGCCTCCAACCATTCCTGGCATCCTATATACTTTCCTTTCTTATCTGACTGCCATATTGAGAATTTTAGCATCTTTTGGTCTATTAAGTTAGATAAAAATTTCAGAAGCTTTCTCCACAAGGGTATACATTTGAACATGCATTCAAGATTTGGCCTATACCATTGAAGAAATCATTAATTCCCTAAAAATCAAGGTATCTGAGATTTAAAGTCACTGTCTATAAGGAAGCTACAGAGAGTAGTAGTTATTAAAAGAATCAGAAATCATATTCATTTTAAATAATATTGCTATTCTGTTATTATGAACAAAATAGTGTTATAAATAAATGAAAGTATGAAAACTTTTGGGAAAGAGTAGGTATAATTTAGTGGAAATACTATTAAACTTGGATCAAAGTCTTGAAATGTTGGCTTTCACTTAACCATAGATACAAATTTTCTCACCTGCAAATACATACTTTTCTGTGATACTATTACAATGTTTACAACCTTAGTTAGACTTTCAACAAGGCTATAGAAGGTAATTCATAATTTGTGTTTTTCTGTGAAAAGTCCATGTGCTAGGAATCAGAGAATTAGGATCTAGTAAAGTTGCTATATTCAGTATATTGTGTTACATTAGACAAGTCCTATATCCTTTTTATTTTTTTATTTTTTTATTAAGTCATATACACATAGATCATGAATACATTTATGCATATGAAAGCAAGTAGATTGCCCTCAAAATGGGAGAGGATATTTGCAGGTTACATTTCTGACAAAGGTCTGATAACCAGAAGCCACAGAGAATTCAAACTTATTAATAAGAAAAGACCAAGTGGCCCAGCACCTGTGGCTCAAGGCGCCAGCCAAATACACCTGAACTGGCGGGTTTGAATCCAGCCCGGCCTGCCAAACAACGATGGCTGCAACCAAAAATTGCATTGTGGTCGCAGCTACCTGGGTGGCAGGAGAATCACTTGAGCCCAGGAGTTAGAGGTTGCTGTGAGCTGTGATGTCACAACACTGTATCCAGGGTGACAGCTTGAGGCTCTATCTCAAAAAAAGAAAGAAAAGAAAAAAAAGAAAAGAAAAGAAAAGAAAAGAAAAGAAAAGAACAAGTGATCCCATTTCACTATGGGCAAGAGACCTAAACAGAAGCTTCTCCTACATCCTATTTATTATTTTTATTTTGAAACTATTTTTTTAATTAAATCATAGCTGTGTACATTAATGTGATCATGGGGCACCATATACTGGTTTTATAGACCATTTGACATATTTTGATCACGCTGGTTAACATAACCTTCCTGGCATTTTCTTAGTTATTTATATTCTATATTTAGTAAGTTTCACATGTACCCTTGTAAGATGCACCCTATTAAAGCTCCTACATCCTATTTAGACTTAAACTTTCCACTTTGGAGTGCTGTTGTAACAGTTACATGAAGTGTCTTAAAGCACTCTGTAAGGGTTAAAAACACTATTTAATGTGTTGCTATTCTCTATTACATATTTTTGTGTGTGTTTCATGTTTAATATGTTTTTTCCCATTTTACTAGAAGAAACATTTTATGAGATTGGGTGACAATTCCCATTTCATAAAGAAGACTAAAAACAAAAGAATGATTTTATTGCATTTCTGCTGAATTACAGACATGGGAAGTTCAGCACTAATACCAATATCCTTTTATTATTTATTGAAATACATCATTGATAACAATCTATAAAGATATGTAGAAAACTATGTCCTATTTTCAAAAGTAGAATCAAGACCAATGTCCTTTAAGACAGGATCTTTTAAAATAACTTGAGCCACATTTGGGTAAATGCAATATAGAGGAAACTTATTTCTATTCTTTTCTAGTCTATTGAATATGTATTTGAAAACTTTCTTAAATTAGTTAAATATTTTTTTAAAAGATGACTTGTTACTTAAAAATTGCTCAATGTTCTTTGAATACTTCATTAGGAAGTTTATTTTTAACTTAATTTTAAATGATATTTCATAGACCAGATGTATGAAGCCAACTATTTAAATTTGTATTATAGTCCATGACAGAATTCTTACTCTCAGATAATATGGCAGAAATGACTGTTTAAAAAATTACTCAAGACCTTTCATAGTGGAGTGTTGATGCTGGAAAACAGTTCTTCTGCCTGGGACTACTTAATACACAGAGAATTCCACTGAAAGAACACTCTTAATGAACTTCTACCTAAGCAAAACATAAACTTCTATTGTATTAAGCTACTGACCTCTCAGAGTGTCAGAGCAAACAATACTTCTTATCTAACACACCGGTCCAATTGTTAAAAACGTATTCTAATTTGTGAAAAACTATTTAAAGAGTGAACTAATATTTTTTTCAACCGTACCACAATAGTACTGTGGCCCACTTTCCAAATTTAAAAGAAAACACTTGAAAATAAATATGATTTATCAATATGTAAATTATGATATTTAAGTCATGCAAGATTAGGAAAAGATAGACAAATAAACTAATGAAACAAAATAGAAAATACAGAAGCAGACTCACATGTAGACAGTCACTAGATAAATGACAGATGCCACACTGCAGTACAATCAAAGAGAATAGTCTTTTAAATAAATTGTATTGATTTAGTATATAAAAAAAATAAGAGATAAACTTTGTGACCTCGGAATGGGTGAAAAATGTTTAGAACATGAAAAGTACTAACTAACAAAGAGGAAAATTGATTAATTATACTTCCCTATAATTAAAAGATCATTAAGGCAGTAAAAAGACAAGCTATAAAATTAGCAAAGATGATATAAATAGCTATAAAATACATGTAACAACAACAACAAAGCAACTAATGCAATGGAAAAATGGGGAATTTGGGGAAGTGAGCCTGCACTTTACAAAAGGATATCCAAATGAATAATAAATATATATAATGGCGCCCAGATTAATAAATCATCATAATAATGCAAATTAAAACCATGGTAGGATACCTCTACATGCTCACCCCCATGATTCAATCAAAGAAGCATGGATATTTGATTACTACATGTCCTTTATAGTGAAGGTAGCATATAGATTGGTGAAATCATGCTGGGTAATATTTTGGCAATATTTATAGTACTTAATATATTACATTCCTCGTGAGCCAGTAATTCCATTCCTAGCATACACCATACACAAATGAATAGTTAACTTCATGAAAAGACATTCATAAGAATGTTCACAGAATAATTGTTTGTTAATAATAAAATGATGAGTAAATGATAACTCATTGAGGAGAATACTATATAGCCAAAAAATGAACTAAATTTTATGAACTCCAGTTGAAATAAATAACATGAATGAATCCCCTAAAATATGTTGTGTGAAGTAAAACATTCATAAAAGATAATATATTGCATGATTTCATTAATATAAAGTTAACCAATAGACAGTCATTATAGAGTATTAGAAGTCAGACAACGGTTACCCTTGGTGTGGGAATAGGATGAATTGAGACTAGATAGAGCTTTGGGATAATGTTGTTTTTTTTTTTTTCTTTATCTGGTGCTAATTCCAGAGATATGTTTACTTTATAAAAGTTCACTGGGGTATGCTAGTTTTTCTTCTTAAAAATTAAAATAAATGCTTTTGCACATAGCATACATTTATAGGGTTTTCTCCACTAAGAGTTCTTTCATGTTTGTGAAGGGAACTATAACATACGAAGGCTTTACCACATTTCTTACACTCACAGGATTTTTCTCCGGTGTGAATCCTTTCATGATTTTGAAGTAAATAGTAAAAAACTGGATGGTTTTCTACATTACTTAGGTTCACAGAGTTTCTCTCCAGGGTGAGTTCATTTATGTTTTTGGCAAGAATTGTAACTGAAGGTCTTACCATAGAATTTACATTTATACAGCTTCTCTCGACATTCCACATGCTCATATGATTTGTGTCCAGAACTATGTACAATGTGACTATGAAGAGATAAATGACATATGAAGACCTTTCCACACACAGTACATGTGTTAGATTTACTCCTGTAGAATTTTATTTTTTTATTCTGATTATTATTTTCATTCTTGCTAAAGCATTCTTCATACTGACTACCTTCTTTACTTTCACACAGTCTCTCTACCATATTCAGTACTGCAAAGAATGACAAGGACATCATAAATGATTTGTTTATTAAAGGTTTTCTGTTTATTAATAAGTTATGGATTTACATTGCTAGCAATTTTGAGGAATGTAGAGGTTTTATGCCATGTCTAAATTGTTAGAAAGTAAATGAATTGATTACTCCAAGATACATGTCTACTGTAGGGAAAAAAAAAACAAAAAACAAAACTATAGATTGTGTTTATATGTGATATATCTTAAGATTTTTTAGTAACCTTTAAGAACTTAAAAACACTCATACTGGAGGAAAAATGCTGCATTTGTAAGGGAAGTGATAAATCATTCACTTATTCCAGCATTGTTAAAAGCCATGAAAGGACTCATACTGTTTAGAAACCCTATAAAAATAAGAAATGCGCTAAAGCCTATTTCAGTTGTTTTGGTTCCCATTGAAAATATAAAAGATTGCATGCATGATGAAAAATCTTAAGATTGTAAGAAATGTAGTACATCCTCGATAAGTTCTAGATTCACATGAATCTGGACGTGAAATAACTCATACTGGAGAGAAACTACTAATGTAAAAAATGTAGGAAAACATGCAGTTTTTCTAGTTCCCTTGAAAAACTTAGAAGAACTCATATTGAAAAAAGAAAAGAAAAAACTAACTCATAAGTGTAGAAAATATGGTAAAAGACTGAATTTTCCCAGTTGCTTTCAAAGATATGAAAGGATTCACAATGGAGATAAAAGCCTAAATTTTTAGAAATGTGATAAAGCCTTAAGTTCTTCCATTTCTCTATGAAACCATGGAAGGATTCAGCAGAGAAAAGCCTTATGAATGTAAAGATGATAAGGCCATTATTTGTTCCTATTCCCTCTGAAGACATGAAATAACTCATTTCCAAAAAAAAACCCTGTGAATATATGCATGTGGGAATAGCTTCATTTCTGCCATATCCTTTGAAAGACACATTATAATACCATTGTACATAGATCTTATACATATAAGAAGCACACTGGATTCAAATTCTGGTGGTTTCAAAAATATAAGAACATTTTCCATTTTAATTATTACTTCAAGTTGTGCAAAAACTCCCATTGGAATGGAGTCCAAAGGATAGACCTAAATTGGAAAGCCTGGTGCAAATTCATTATTGTATAGTGTATGAAACAGCAGATAAGTGACAGGTTATAAATATATTGTGTTTATCAGTGGTTCATTTTTAAAGAGGATCTCTGTAATATTAAAATACACTTCTTTTGTAAGAACACGAGTTGAGACTACTGTAGATACTTTTCAAAAGATAGTACATGAGTTTAATGTAGTATGTTTTCTTAAGTACAATTTTTCTCTATTAATTTAAAATTGGGTTGGAAAATAAGTAAATAAATAAAATTGAGTTGGATCACTGGGTAAACTAAAATGGATTTCTAATATATAGGTAATTTTAAATCTTATGTAGTTATAGAATTATACTGATTAACAGGCCATCAATAAATAAATTTTAGTTAATTGTTGGGATGTTCTTTCTTATGTGGCAAATTTTGGTTATCCCTTACTCATCTATATTCTACCTTTTTAAAGGGAAAAAGTTATTTTCAAGTTTATTTCTTTGCTAATAAAGAGTAGTTTACTAATTTGTAAGTAAAAAAATAAATATATAAATAATAAACATTTCCCAAATAAAAACAGAGTTATCTAAGATGCTTCTTTGTAGTCTAAACATAAATTCATAATCTATAGATTTGTGTTGTAAGGTTAGAAACTTAATAAGTCTTTCCTAAAACTATTTTTCATTATGTGCAATCTTATGTTGTTTATTATTCCAAAATTTAATTTTAAACTTTTCACAAAAATCTTAAATAAAATGATACTAATAATCATAGAAAATAGCCTAATAAATGAAAAATAATGTCTCTATAAATAAAATGACATAAAATATAAAAAAAGGAAGTGTGTATATCTTATCCATCTGACATCATCTAAATTATAGAAGATGAATAAGTTTTTAATCTTATTTATTGTTTTTTACCTTTTTATTTTCAAGCCTTACTTCCAGACTAATAGGAACAGAGGCTTGTGATATTTTATTACAAAAATGCTATGTTAAATATATGTTTCCATTTATTGTTCTTAAAATGAAAACCCAAGATCACACATACAAACTCTATGAAGTGACAGGGCTCATCATAATTCATGGCTTACATTTACCATTGACTTCCTCTACTCTGGCTGTGGAAGCAAACCTCCTCTCCCAGATGAAAAATTACACTAAAAACATATAAAGAGCCACACAGCACCGGCCTTGCATCTGATGCTCTCTGCTCACTTTAATAGAAATTATTATAGATGGTTATATCCACTTTGACTATTTAAAACATACCATTGACCATTTTTCCATGGGGCACCTTTCTTTTATGGCAGTGAAATAGCCTATCTTACTTAATAAAAGAGATCAATATGATATTGCTGGAGACTGTGACCAATAAAACAAATGATTCTGTTAAAAATAATGTATTTTCCCTGAATCTAAGTCTCTATGGTCCCCAAAACTCCTCAGAATATCTGTTTTTATAATAGCCAAATTTAATTCTGTTATTTATTAATTTGTTAATGAAATTTTGATAGAACACCTAGTGTTCTCTAGGCTATGTTTTTGTAATAAAATAAAATAGAATCTTTTCACAAGAGGCTTACAGTTTAGTGGAAAAGCAGATTTATAAGCAGTACTGTGTATTCAGTAATCAAGAAGGAGATAATTATTGATGTTAGGGAGAATTTAACGTGGAGATTCTGCAAAAGGCCTACATGAGTCTGAATGGAGAAAACGATGCTTGGGTTGATTCAAATGTGTTTCAACACAGATATCCCCAGTGGCAATATCTTGAATAAGCATAATACAATACAGGAAATTGGGATAGTTATAACACTTTAGTTTTTCCTCATTATTCACCTGTTTCATGTGCAGTGCATGTGTATGTATATTTGCAGATCATGTGATAACCGCCATTGCCAAAGTACATTTCCTTCACAAGGATACCTCATAGCTACCTCCAGGTCCCCCTGCCTCTGCCTCCTAAATTGTGAATCCAATTTTTATCCCTCTAACTTTTTCATTTCCAGAAATGCTATGTAATTAGAATGGAATGGTATGTAGCCATTCTGATAGGCTTTCTTTCCATTCAACATAATTCTACCCAAGGTCTTCCATGTATAAATGTACCAATAGCTCATTCCTTTACACTGCTGAGTAGTGGGATGGTAGGAAAGAATGTGTTCTCACAGTTAAATACAGTTTCAATCATTTACCCATTGAGAGACAATTTGCTTTGTTTTCATTTTTATCTATTATAAATAAAGCTACTAGGGACAGTCATGTACAGGTTTTTGTGTGGATATGAATTTTCATTTTTCTCGGATAAATGCTTAAGAATGGAGTTCGTAGGTGATGTGGTGAGTGCATGTTTAGCTTTGTTTAAAATGAGCATATTTTTATACTGAGAACATTTACCATCTACTATCTTTACATTTTCCAAGACACAATATATCATCATTAACCATAGTCATCACACTATACAACGGATCCCTTGAATTTCTTCCTCTTTATCTAACTGTAATTATACATCCTTTGACCAAGAGTTCCCCTTTCCCTCCATCCACCCCAGTCTTTGGTAACTACCATTCCATGCTCTACTTTGCAAAAGTGATAATCACGTGAGGTAACACATTTGTTAATTAGCTAGGCTTACCCATGTTTGTAGTGTATAGATACTTCAAAATATCACACTTTCCTCTCTACTCTCATTCTGCTATTAAGCTCTTCCAGTGAATTTTTAATTTTAATACATATGTTTTTAAATTCTAAATATTCCAACTGGTTTCTTTTTTTTATTTCATATTAGTATGAAGGCACAAATAATTAGGTTATATCATTTTCATTTGTTAGGTAAAGTCCAAGTGATGGTTGGGCCCTTCACCTGGGAAGTGTGCTGTATACTCTACATTATGACCTTTAGGTGAGAGCTTCCCTTTCCTTCCCCTCCCCACTTCTTCTGCCACCCCCCCCCACACACACCTCCACTTGAGTTTAACTGTGTTTTTCTCTCCTGTGGATGTGTAGCTGGAATATGTATACAACCATGGAATACCATTCAGCTAAAAAAAGATGGAGACTTTGTCTCTTTTGTATTTACCTGAATGGAGCTGAAGAACATTCTCCTTAGTAAAATATCACAATAATGTAAAAGCAAGTATCAAATGTATTCAATACTAATATGAAATTAGTAGATGACCAATTGGTTGTTTTTAAACTTTCTCACATTTGTCTGGCAAGACCTTCTATCTTTCCATTTATTTCAACAGCTTTTGCCACTTTCTCCTGTAGCATAATTATTGCTTTAAAATTATGGTCTGTTTCAACATCTAGTTGTTCTCAATTTTGATGAATGATTACCTTTTTCCTTGAGAATTTGTCAAACTTCCCTAATTATTTGTGAGTTGCATTAGGTGGGATATAAAATAGCCTAGCATATACCCCATAATAGGGCCAATCTCCTTACTCAATGGATTGCATCAGAATTAATGTATGACATTTTAAAAGTTAGATTATAAAGAAGATTCTTTCAATGTTGGACATTCTCTTTCTCCCTGTCCCATGAGTAATTCACCATAGAGAATACATCTGCTGTGCCATAAATGGTTCTTTGGTAAGGACATGGAGCTTTCTGCAATTAGCCTTGTGAGTGAGCATAAGAGTGCATCTTCTATTTCAATTTAATCCTTAAGGACCAGGCACAAGGCTCCTTCTTGTAACTCTAGAACTCCTGGAGGCCAAAGCAGGAGGATACCATGAGTCAAAGAATTCAGGACTAGCCCTGAGCAAGAATGAGACTCCACCTCTACTAAAAATAGAAAAGTTAGCTGATGCTGTGGCAGGTACTTGTAGTCCCGGCTACTCAGGAGGCTGAAGAAGGAGGATCACTTGAACTCAGAAGTTTGAGGTTGCTATGAGCTAGGCTGACACCATGGCACTCTAGCCTGGGCAAGAGAGTGAGTCTCTTGGGGAAAAAAAAAAAAAAAAAATCAATCCTTAAGAAAGTAATAACCCTAGCTGATAGGGTCATGGTGAACCCATCCTTTCCACTCCTTAGATTAGAAAGAGAAGGCTATATATGGAGTTCTTCATGTGTGTTCCTGATGCACAGCTCTGTGATTCATGCTGCCTTTCAGTTAAAGCCACAATATGGAGCTGGTAGTGGAAGAATACCATGGAATTCATTCATTATCAGATCATTTGTACTTTAAGCACTGCATTTTTTTTTTTTAAACCCAATATTTCCACTGATATTTACCTTTCAGAATACTTTAACTGGTACTACAAGAATTTTGTTCATGTTTTAATTGACATTATGGATAATACTAGGGTGGAGTATTCTTACTCTATCATTATTAGAAATGGATACATTATTTCATTTGGTTTAGTTTGATTTTAATAATGGAGGGATAGCTTTTATAATAAGATGAAGAAAACAAAACATAAGCAATTCCACTACTGATTTACTGCATTCCCATTCCTCTTTAGATCATGGAAATCTTTCGCCCGTTACCACTACTTATTTAATTTTATATCTATTTGTGCAAAATTATAAATAATATAGTCACTCCCAGATCATAATAAACTTGAATTCTTAATAAACTAGTAACATTGCTATGTACCCAAGGTAATAACGTGTTTCTTTTTTCCTCTCTAGATTGAGTTAAAACATAACATGTGTTTAATCATCAGTGATCTCATAGGTACCCAAGGGAGATTATTTTAGCAAACTTCAATAAATTATAACAGTCTTGTAAGTTAACTGCAACACGCTGAAAGCAAGTACTTCAAAACATAAGATAATAAGCCATTTGTCATACTTCTCATGCACTGTTAACTCAGAATGTTCATGATATTCTCACAAAATGATTCTTTTTACTGATTTAACAAGTTCCATATGGCAATCTTTTTATATATGTAGCTCAGATGTCAACTCTAGTCCCCTAGTGGCTGAAAGTGGAAGTATTCAATTAGTTCATGTTTTACCTGCCAGAAACCTAAATGCAGAATTTATCATTTTTAAAATGTATCTTTTTTCTTTTCTTTTCTTTTCTTTTCTTTTCTTTTCTTTTCTTTTCTTTTCTTTTCTTTTCTTTCTTTTCTTTTCTTTCTTCTCTCTCTCTCTCTCTCTGTCTTTTTTTCTTGACAGACTCTCACTTTATTGCCCTCAGTGGAGGGCCATGGCATCACACAGCTCACAGCAACATCCAACTCCTGGGCGTAGGTGATTCTCTTTCCACAGCCTTTGCAGTAGCTGGAACTACAGGTGCCCAGGGCAATGCCCACTATTTTTTTGTTGCAATTTGGCCAGGGCTGGATTTGAACATGACACCCTTGGTATATGGGGCTGGTGCCCTACCCACTGAGCCACAGGTGCCACCCCAAAATGTATCTATTTTCTCAAAAAACTGTTTTCCTGTTTTCTAGTGTATGTTTGCATGTGTGTGTGTTACGGAAAATTTCATACAAGAGTTAGAGGTGGATATTTTTAATGTTTCATATTTCCATTTGCCCTTCCATGGACTAGGATAATGAGCATCCGGGGAGGTGATGTGGTTTACGTCTCTTCTGCCCCAGATTACTTGAACTTTTGCAGTGATTTGCCCCCCCATTCTTATATTTCCATCGCCCATATTTCTCAGTTGGAACTTTAATATTCTTACCTTTTAAAAATGAATAGTTTACACTGCTAAAAGGAAATATTTAAACAAAATAAATTTAACCATTAATTTTGGCATTAAAAGATTCACGATAAAGCAGCACTCAAAACTGGAACAGGATCAAGAGCTCCATTATAGCAGTGTGAGCAGGAGGCGATTACCGGCTCCTGAACACGGAAGAAAAGTAAGGCAATAGTTTGGCTGTAGGTAGGAGTTTGCCTTATCTGGGTATGATGAAGAGGGAAGTGTTTACTGAGGGGTTAGTTGTCAACTTCTGATTAGTTAAGCACAAGTTATGTTTTACTGATCACATTGGGTTCTATTTTCCTACAAAGAAACCTGAAGCACTGGAGCCATATCAGCCTAATTATGTTTTCAATTTATATTTTTAAACATTAGTTGTCTGTTTATTTTTTCCACATACAAGGTTTCACAATTAGCAATTTAACTGTAAAAGTGTTTGCCATTCTGTTACATACATTACATACACATGTTTCTCAACCAACATTAAACTTACATAAGCTTCCACCACCACCCCCCACATACATGAGGGCTGTCCAGAAAGTATCTAGTCATTTAACCTAAAAAATAGAGACATACTGTAATAACTGACCTGGAAAAAGACCCCTAAAGGCCCCTAACTGTCTCAGCCTTAGTCCCCGCACGTCTCAACCCCCCGCATACAAAATCTGGGAACAGGTTGCAGAATAGAACAGGGAAGTTCTCTGAGTTTCCTTAACCCCCTAACAATGGATAAACAATGGTGGAACACTTACTCGAGGTGAGTTTCCAAAGCTACCAAGCTAAGTTTCCCAAGCTGTCCCCATGCCAACTGCCATGATGTAACCCCCTGAGCCAACCGCCACATTGTAACCCCATCCCAAGCTAACTGTCATGTTCTGCTTCTGTTTTTGCTTGCTTGTAACATAGCAACAAAAGAGGCATAAATATCAGCCTGCTTTTCACTTTGGGGCTGCCTGCCATTTAGAGCAGTGGTCCCCTGTGCAGGTGTAATAAATCACCATCTAATTTATACCTGAAGTGGGATCCGAGTTTTTGCTACAGGTGGCAATGGGTACAACATTTTTGGAGGCCCCAGCAAGATTGTCACCCCTGGACACCCATCTAGGCCCACTGCTGCCTGATACCTCCAGGGAAAGGCCTCGGAGAGACGTACCTCTGCCCCTAAGTCCTTGGATGTGTAGGGCCAAGGCATAGGTCTCCAAAACTTCTGACTTGGTGATTAATCAATGACACTTGGGTGAGTTTGTAAAAATCTGATCTCTAGAGATTTTGGGGAGGGACCATCAGCACCATTAAGTCTTTTGACCTTCGGAGGTAAGAAGACACCAGCTCCATACCTCCATCTGAGGACTGTAGTCGTCTGGTATCTAGAGATGAGGTAAGGTCAGACATGACATTAACTTCCCCTCCAGGGCCCCACAGGATGCTGTAGTTGGTCCCTGGTCTGTCTAGGTTTTGGACTCACAGGGGTGAGTCCCTGGTCTGTCTTTGGTATGTCTAGATTTGTGCATCTCTGGTCTGTCACAAGTCTGTCTGGATTTTGGAGTCACAGGGGTGAGTCTCTGGTCTGTCTCAGATTTTTCCATATTGGACTCACAGAAGGTGGGACTTCATTTTATCTGGTTTTTCTCTTCTTTGGGCTCACGGAGGGTGAGTCCCTGGTCTGTCAGATTTTCTTCTTTAGACTCACCGAGGGTGAGTCTTTGGTCTGTCTGGTTATTCTTTAGACTCACAGGGGGTGAGTCCCTGGTAAAATCCAAGTTTATGTCAGCAGTGGTGTGTGTGAGTTGTTTGTCAAATTTGTGTTTGCTGTTTCCACTGGTTTGTCAGAATCCCTTTCAAAGATAGGTCAATTCCAAGTTTGGGTGTCAACATCTCTGTTTTCCTATTGTCTGTCAACATGTCAATGTACAATTTATTTCAACCCAGGCTATGGCCACTGGTTGTGGCTGGGGCACAAGAGCCAATTTTCACCCAGGGGGCGGCCCTTGAGAATTTCTCAGACCCTGGTAAAAGACCGACTCTGTTCCCCTGACTCACCCTGCCAACTATCCTGTTTACCATCTCCTTTATTATTAAATCATAGCTGTGTACATTAGTGCAATCAAGGGGTACAATGTGCTGGTTTCATATACAATCTGAAATATTCTCATCAAAATGTTAAGCATAGCCTTCATGGCATTTTCTTAGTTATTGTATGTAGAATTTTATATTCTGCCTTTAGTAAGTTTCACCTGTACCCATTCTAAGATGCACCATAGGTGTGGCCCCACCCATTACCCTCCCTCTACCCTAACCTCCCCCCTCCCTTCCCCTTCCTTGGCCCTTTCCTCATAGTCTTGTGCTATAGTTGGGTTATAGCCTTCATGTGAAAGCTATAATTTAGCTTCATAGGAGGGCTGAGTACATTGGATACTTTTCCTTCAATTCCTGAGATACTTTGCTACGAAGAATATGTTCCAGCTCCATCCAGGTAAACGCGAAAGAGGTAAAGTCTCCATCTTTCTTTAAGGCTGCATAATATTCCATGGTATACATGTACCACAATTTGCTAGTCCATTCATGGGTCAATGGGCACTTGGGCTTCTTCCATGACTTAGCAATTATGAATTGGGCTGCAATA
>CAUYPK010060964.1:0-17672 GCA_963574355.1 Loris lydekkerianus
TCACAATTGCTAAGTCATGGAAAAAGCCCAAATTCCCATCTATCACGAATGGATTAATAAATTGTGGTATATGTACACCATGGAATACTACGCAGCCTTAAAGAAAGATGGAGACTTTACCTCTTTCATGTTTACATGGATAGAGCTGGAACAATTCTTCTTAGTAAAGTGTCTCAAGAATGGAAGAAAAAGTACCCAATTTACTCAGCCCTACTATGAAACTAATTTAGGACCTTCACATGAAAGCTATAACCCAGTTACAATCTAAGAATAGGGGGAAAGGGTGGGGAGGGAGGGGGGAGGTTGGTGGAGGGAGGGGGATTGATAGGATTACACCTGCGGTGCATCTTGCAAGGGTATATGTAAAATTTAGTAAATGTGGAATGTAAATATCTTAGCAATAACTAAGAAAAGGCCAGGAAGGCTATGTTAACTAGTGTGATGAAAATGTGTCAAATGGTCTATGAACCAAGTGTATGGTGCCCCACGATCATATTAATGTACACAGCTATGATTTAATAAAATAAAATAAAATAAATTATGTTAAAAGGATAAAAAAAAAAAAGAAAACAATATTAGTTTCTAAGAAAAAAATGAAGGTTACCATTCCAGATGATGTTTATTACATTTTAAGTTATCTGTAGAAGATGTCATCTTAACGTATCTATATAGCATAGTTGAAACCACATAAATGAGAGAGTAGAAGTATTAGTGTCCACTTTAACCTGACTAAATTAGTTAACAATTAGTAAGAATAATGCACAGGCATACTCATTACATGGTGTTTTGCAGATACTGCATTTTTTATAAGTTGCAAGTTTGTAGGAACCCTGCCTCTAGCACATCTAGCAGCGTTGTCTTCCAACAGCATGTGCTGACTTTGAGTCTCTGTGTCACCTGTTGGTAATTCTCACAATACTTCAAACTTTTTTCATTATTATACCTATTAAGGTAACCAGTGCTTTCTGATGTTGGTGTTGCAATTGTTTGGGGGCACCCAGAACGGCACCCTTATATGAACAAAATCAGTAAATGCGGTAAGTGTTCTGATTGCTCTACCTACCAGCCATTCCTCATCTCTCCCTCTTCTTTGGACTCCTAAGAAACAAAAATACTGAAATTAGGCCACTTAATAATGTGACAATATACAATAGAATATAAGTGAAAGGAAGAGTCACAAGTCTCTCTCTTTAAATCAAAAACTGGAAATGATTAAGCTTAGGGAGGAAGGCTTGTTGAGAACCAAGACAGGCTGAGAACTAGGCCTCCTCTTGTACCAAATACCTAAGCAGTGGATGCAATAGAAAAGTTCTTGAGGAAAATTGAAAGTGGGCACCTGAATGATAAGTGAAACAGTCTTGTTACTGATAGGGAAAGAGAATTAGTGGTCTGAATAGATGATCAAACCAGCCGCAGCATTCCCTTAAGCCAAAGCCTAATCCAGAGTGAAGCTCTAACTTTCTTCCAGTCTATGAAGGCTGAGAGAAGTCAGGAAGCTGCAGAAGAAATGCTGAAAGCTAGTAGAGGTGGTTCCTGAGGCTTAAGGAAAGACTTCATCTCCAGAACATAAACGTGCAAAGCCAAGCCACAAGTGCTGAGGTAGAAATACTTCCCCATAAGATCTAATTAAGACACTTAATGAAGGTGGCTCCACTAAACTGTAGATTTTCACCTCATTGCAGGCGCCGCAGCCTTCTATAGCACGAGATGCCACATAAGATTCGCATTGGCAGAGAGGAAGAACAGTCAGTGTCAAACTTCAAAGCTTCTAAGGACAAGTGGGTTCTCTTGTCAGGGGCTAACATAGCTGGTGACTTTATGTTGAAGGCAATTCTCATTGACTGTTGCAAAAATCCTAGGGTCCTTAAGAATTATGTTAAATCTACTCTGTGCTCTCACAATGGAACAACAGAGCCTGAATGTCAGCCCAGCTGTTTACAGCATGGTGTACATGGGGCCATTCTTGAGCCCCACTGTTCAGAAACAGGTCCCATTCAAAATATTACTACTCATTGACAATACACCTTGTCACCCAAAAGCTCTGATTGGAGCATACAAGGAGATGAATGTCATTTTCATGCCTACTAATATAAGATCTATTCTGTAGACTAGAGACCATGGAGTAATTTTGACTTTTAGGTCTTATTACTCAATAAATACATTTTGCAAGGCATAGATTCCATAGCTAATGATTACTGAGATAGATCTGAGCAAGCAAAGTAATAATAAAGTGAAAATCTTCTGGAATGATTCACCATCCTAAATGCCATTAAGAACATTCATAATTCAAGAGGGGAGGTCAAAACATTCACATTAACAGGAGTTTGGAAGAAGTTAAGTCCAACCCTCAAGAATGACTCTGAGACATTCACAACTTCAGTGGAGGAAGTAACTGCAGATGTGGTAGAAATAGCAAGAAAACTAAAACTGGAGGTGGAGCCTGAAGATGGGACTAAATTTCTGCAGTCTCATGATACAACATGAATGGAGAAGGAGTTGTTTCTTATGGATGGGCATAAAAAGAGGTTTCTTGAGATAGAAGCTGCTCTTGATAAAGATGCTAAAAACATTGTTGAAATGACAACAAAGGATTTAGAGTATTATGTAAACTTAGTTAATAAAGCAGCATCAGGGTTTGAGGTGACCCAATTTTGAAAGAAGTTCTGTTATGGGTAAAGTGCTATCAAACAGTACCACTTGCAACAGAAAAATCTTTTGTGAAAGGAAGAATTGGCTGATGCAAAAAAACAAAAATTCATTATTATCTTATTTTAAGATATAATGGGGTGCCATGGCCACCCTAATCTTCAGCACCCACCACCTAATCAGTCCACAGCTATCCACATCAAGCAAGGCAAGACCCTCCATCAACAAAATGGTTAAAATCCTCTGAAGGCTCAGATGATTCTCAGGGTCTTTTAATGATAAAGTATTTTTCAATTAAGAAAAATATGCAAAGTACAGTATATATTGTAAAATAACCTTATACACATTATGCACTGGGAAACAAAAAAAAACTTTTGAAATTCACATTATTGTAATACTTACCATGTATTAGGATGGTCTGAAATTGAACACATGATATCTCCAAGGTATGCCTATATTCAAAAAACGTCTCTTATCATCTCCTACATAAAATACAGTTCTCTAAAAGATTGTTCAAAAACACAGTGAGATGAAATACACAGTCTCAGGAAACTGGCAAATGTTCTCAAAAGATATTTGCCTTTCCTTGGATGACTCTAGACATTGACAAATATACATTCTGCCACTATCTGAATTCAATATACTATTGTGTAAGGATGGTGCAAACAGGATTAACTCTAGGTCCCTTTGGTTTGTTTTTACTTTGACTTTATATCTCTAGTGGTTTTCAAAGAAGCACCTGACCTGATTGTCCTGACCCAATTCCCTCACTTCCCAGGCAGCTGACAGGAGAAGGATCTATCAGTTTCACAGAGTGTTTGGTGAGGCAGCACCCGTTAAAATCTTGCCTCTCATTGTCTGGCAGTAGTTCAAAGTTTTAGGACCACAACAGATTTAGTTATTGAAATGTGGAGAAAATAAAAAGACTAGCATTTCAATCCTGCAGTGTTAACTTCTTTCTACAATTTCTCAATTTAGAAACTTCCCACTTTAATTATAAATGGCCTCCTGTACTTCCATATTTAAATTAGGACTTTAAAAAATTCCATTTTCCTCATTTCTGAGTTTTCAACTTCTAGGAATCCTAAAGTGAATTCTTTTTTTGACAGAGTCCTATTATGTTACCCTTGGTAGAGTGCTGTGGCATCACAGCTCATAGCAACCTCAAACTCTTGGGCTTAAGCAATTCTCTTGCCTCAGCCTCCCAAGCAGCTGGGACTACAGGCACCCACCACAATGCCCAGCTATTTTTTTGTTGCAGTTGTCATTGTTTTAGCTAGCCTGGGCTGGGTTCAAACCCACCAACCTCGGTGTATGTGGCTGGCACTGTAACTCACTGTGCTATGGGTGCCGAGCCAGGTGAATTCTTTTTAAAGAGGTATAACTCAGTTTGGTAAACCTAGATTTTTAGAAAATAAAGCTGCTTTCATAATAAATTAAGTATCCCCCTCACCTTCTATAGGCAGCATAATGGCATATGAAGTAGATAAAGGGGGTATATGCATGCGGCAGATCTGTGAGTTATACAATTGGCCTTAGAAGGTGTAGAATATTCTTAAAGCCTTGCTATTCCAAGTGTAGTCAAGAGCCAGCAGCCTCAGCCTCACCTGAGTGTTTATGAGAAATGTGAAAATCCTGGGCCCCACTTCAGAACTGCAGAATCAGAATCTGCATTTTAACAAGACCCCTAGGTGGCTGGCATGCTCTATACTTTATAAGCTATGCCCTCTGCCAGTTTATCTCTTGAAATAATACTGGAAGGCAAAGCTGTAACCTCCGTGTCCTTCCTCTTCACATTAGCATTATCTTCCAATGCAGGAAATCTCTGCCAGTCTACTTTGTTGGTAAATATCCCATTGATTATGTATCTGAAAACATGCCATTTGTCATCCTCTTTAGTCTTGAGGAAAGGTAACTGGGGGTTAACAGGCAGATGGTATTTTCACCTTTTTAAG
The DNA here is from genome assembly GCA_963574355.1 of Loris lydekkerianus. Taxonomy (NCBI): domain Eukaryota; kingdom Metazoa; phylum Chordata; class Mammalia; order Primates; family Lorisidae; genus Loris; species Loris lydekkerianus. The sequence goes on from CAUYPK010060964.1 coordinate 4,602, forward strand.
GGGAAATCCTGCCCCCCAGAAAGCCTCCAGAGACCCAGAGCAGAACTGTGAGCAGATAGGCAGGTTTGTGCTTTACCTGAACACCTGCCAGGAGAAAAACGGGGCCACTGAGGAAATGTAGCCTTCAGTTAAACAAAACCAGAACTAGCTCCATGTCCTGGCCTCTGCCGAGTGATTGGATTTCTACCCCAAAGATAAGGATATGTACTTGACATATGCATTCATTTTTTAAAAGAATGTCATACCAGGGATAGGAATTTTCTGGACTGTTTCTCAAAGAAGAATCACATGCTGGAGTGGGCAGAAAAATGGAGCTCTCTTATCTGAAGGACACTGATTCTGACCAGCAGTTAGCCTGTAGTATACACTGACACCAGGCAACTCACCACCTCCCAGTGAATTCTTAGACTCCATTGCCACTCAGGAGTCTGTTCTTAGACACATGTTCCCAACTCTCCTAGCAAGCAGTCTCCTGGAGGTTATAATTTAGCCAGCAACTGCTAACCCATTGAGGCAAGCTGAATGAGGCTGCCACCAAGCTGTTCTGATGGTGTGGGCTGAGGAGGAAGGTGAGTTGCAGAGGCACTGCAAGAAGTGGATGTCCTGTGTAAATCCCAGCTGGAAACCATTTGTATCCTTTTTTTACACCTCTCTAATTTAGTTTGGCCTAGTGTTTAGATTTAGCCCACCTGATCCAGTAGAGGACACTGCAGCATCTGTGGGGAAGCATTCCCAAGGAGTGTGTCACCTGATTTCAGGTTAGAGTTGGGTTACATGGTGCTTTGATATTCTAGCTCGTACTACTCCTTAATGCAAGGGTGCCACAGCATGCCTTGGTTGCCTCTCTACGTATTTGCCTTTCCTCTGGGTTGAACCTGACCAACCCAGAACCATCCCACCCTTGGACCTCAAAAAAGTATAATTCAGTGGATGAGTATGTGTACTGTGGAATTAGACTGCTTGGATCAAAAGGCTGCTCAGGTCTGGGTATGGTGGCTAATGCCTGTAATCCTAGCTAGCACTCTGAGAGGCCGAGGCAGGTGGATTAGCTGAATTTAGGAGTTTAAAACCAGTCTGAGACAGAATAAGACCTCATCCCTTAAAAAAAAAAAAAAAAAAAATTGCTCGGCATTGTGGCAGGTGCCTGTAGTCCTAGCTACTTAGGACGCTGAGGCAAGAAGATTGCTTAAGCCCAAGAGTTTGAGGTTGCTGTTAGCTTTGAAGCCAGGGTACTCTACTCAGGGCAACAAAGTAAGACTCTTTCTCAAAAGAAAAAAGAAAAAAAAGAAAGAATGAAAGAGCAACAAAGGCTGCTCAGGCCCTTGGAATTGTGACTTTAATGACATAGCTTAACTTCCTTGGGTCCTCAGTTTCTTGATCTGTACAATGGGCCACTGTGAGGTTTAAATGAAGAAATGAGTATAAGATGCCTGGAATCAAGGAACACAGGGGAGCACAGAGCCCACAGCTCAGTAGTCAGTCTAGAAACATGCATTGCCTTTCTTTAGAGCTCTAAGTGGCAGAAATCAACCCAGCTCACCTCCTGTGAGATATTCATAACCTTGCAGAAGCCAAGGGTCCCAGAAGAGAAATTGTTGTTGGAACTAATCTGTCATCCTCTTTACCTGCCCAAGAGGCACTACCTGTTGCTCACAACCTTCAGTTCACACATTCAGCAAAATTTGTTGAGCAACTACTTATGCAAGGTTTCCAGCCTCAAGAATCGTGTATTCTTGCAAGGGTGATTTATCTAAGTATCCAAAAAGCGAATACAAAGCAGAAGATGGTAGGGGATGTAACAACCGTGCAGAGCCATTGCACTGTGGATCTGAAGTCAGTCAAGGGGACTTCTTGAAGAAAATAGTATTACTACCACTGGGAGGAAGAGAAACCCACAGTGTCCTGGAGATATGAGCAAGAAAGGTAGCATGGAAGAGGTCCTGGGGTACGAGTGGGGGGTTGAGTGGGAAGTGCTGTAAGGCAAGCTGTTCCCAAAGCACATGGTACTGAGGGAAGAGGAGGTCAGACCAAATCCACATACTCTGACATTACAAAAGAGAAAATGGGAATACGAGGTACCAAAGACCCCCAAAGAAAAGTTTGACTGAATCGTGCACTCTTCAGGTACATGGCAGTATGCCAGAGGCTTCATTAACAGTCTTTTCTGAACTGAAGTTAACATCAGGTAGACTGATTTAAACCCTTGCATGGGCGAATAACAGCAATGCCAGCCTCTCTTACCAATGGCCTCCTATTTCCAAAGTCTGTTATGCTCTGGAGACAGTCTGGCCCCTGAGAGCATGTGCTCAGGCTGTATAACTTGAGGCTAGGCAGGCTAACGAACAATAAATTAAAGTAATGCAGTGATTTGAATGCAGTGGTGTGACTTGAGCCTTCATTTACCTTGTCTGAGTCCAGTCTTCATTTACCTTGTCTGAGTAGCACTTTGGCAAATAGAATTCCTAACTTTTGGACAGGGCATTTTGGAATGAAAATTGATTAGAGAACCGCACAGACCTGTTGTGGCTCTTGTCTGCACCTAAGATGACATGGGCTCTATTGTCGGTGGCAGATGATCCAAAAGGCCCTATTGTACTCTGGGTTCTCTCAGCACATAATTTATGTTTCCATTGCTTTATTAGTTCCCCTGGAAAGCGAACTGTGGACAATAAAATCGCTGATTGCCTTACCAGCGCCACGTGGTTTTTGTTCCTCTGTGTCTAAGGACTGCGGGTTCTTCTCTCCGAACTGCCTCTTTCCTCCCTGGTCAAAGAACCACAGCAATGGTGATTTCAGAATAACGTCTGTAATCTTTACCAGCCAACTGTCTATTCTGCTGACCCTGTGCAAAACTCTGAGCATGTTGAAAATATCACTGAACAAATTAAGGGTGTGAGGCATCATGCAGCCAAGGGAGTGACCCTAATGCCGTATGTCTGGGAGACCCCAGTGCTTCTTAGAGCTCCAGCTTACAGACTTAGTCAATTGAATGTTGTAAATTTCAAAAGAGGAAGAGATTGTACAGTTCAGCACTTGCTGTTTCTCGGGTTTGCTCAGAGAATGAATCTTTTCAGTCTGATTGCTTCAGTGGTCATTAAGCAAAAGGGAAAGGCAATTGGTGGCTTAGATTGTTTGGACATAGGTCTGTCCCTCTAAGTTGCCACTAGCTAGAAAATTGGAAGGATATTGCTCTTCTTACACCTTGTCAAGAAAGTCATGCCTAAGAGACCAACTGATTAAACTGAAATACGTCTGTAGGTCCTAGTGTCAGAGAGCTAGCACACAGCTCCTCGCCCCTCACCAACTCTGTGACCCCAGACAAGTATCTTGACCTCTCAGATATTCATTTTATCAAAGCACTCAGAACCATGTCTTGTGCATATGAGGTCTGACAATTAAGTTCATGAACCCATCCTACGAAAAGTACTACATAACCTCATTGCTGAATATCACTATGGTCACCTTTGAAGTTCTTTCCTTTGGAAGCTATGCACTGATGCCAGTGCCTAATCCACCCTTCAAAGCAATTTTTGAACTCTTTTTCTGGAATGCATGGCAACTATCATCGTATGTCACACAAAAATACATAACAATAATGAATGCCACTCAGCAAGACACCACCAGACATTGACACAAACACAGCTGTGGGACACTGATATACCAAGGTTATGAAATCTTACTGAGTTATTTATAAAGTGCTGCCAATGTAAGCACATGGTGACCAGTTCAAGAACTTAATTGTTAGACCTTGTACAATGACAGCTCTGATGGTCATTCTGAATGAATACTCTGATGGTATTTAGCAGTGAGGTAAGAAGCACTTTTTCTAGTATGAGTTCAAGAAATTAACCTTGTAATCAGTACTTATTATTTATCAACTAGTACTGATCTAGATGTTCAATAAATTTAGGAGTTGGTAAACTTTTCCTGTAGCAGCCAGATAACTATTTTGGGCTATGTGGGCTACCTGTTGCCTCTGTGACAGTCAGTTCTGTTGTGCTAGGGTGGTAAGCAGCTATAGATAATATGTGAAGAAAAGATAGGTGGGCAGGAGGGAGGGGGTATGGGTATGTTCCAATAAAACTTTGTTTACAAAAACATGTGGGCTAGAGGGTTTGGCTTACAGGTTCTAATTTGCTAATCCCTGAATGAGTTGCTTTGTCTGCCTCAGTTTTTCACTAAACTTTGGAACTTCATCTGGGCTTCTATGCCAGAGCCCCTCCCATGGGCCTCATGCAGCTCCCGTCACACCTGCACAGGACACTTATAGAGATATTTTTAAAATACTGCCTGGACCACGTGCTATGATATTCAGCCTAGACCATGCTCTATGATATTCGGTTGAGAGTGGGGCTCCTGTGGTCAGTGTCATTTAGACAAACTCTCCAGATGATTGCAGGGAACTGCCTGGGGGGAGAATCACAGCCAGTGTTTCCAAACTCAACGTGATAATAAAATTCACTGCGGCACCTGTGTAAAAATGAGAAATTTGTTTCTAGACCCCTTCCCTGCAAATTCTGATGTAATTCTGGGTTGGGCCCCCTAGGTATCTGTATTTTACCAACCACTCTGGGCGATTCCTACCTTCAGCCAAGTTAGGGAAGCCTGTTCTCTATTCCCCATTAAATATTTCTTGTGTTACAGGTCCTTCCTAGCACCAAGTCTAGGAGACCCCTGCTAATCCTCTGAGTTCATCTGTGTCAGGGCAGTCTGATATTCTAAGGCTCTTTGGTCACATTTCTGAGCATGCCACATACTGGTTAATAGAATTACTTCTTCTAGATCAGGAAATTTGAACATTGTTCCAGTTCAGAAAGCACGGTTGCCATATGACATAAATTTTCCTGGGTAATTGTGCTAAAGTGTTTTTTATCTCATTATCAGAATAAGAATTCCAATTTTGAATGAAAGAAAAGTGTTACTTTACCAATTGGGTAAATGATTTGAGTCCAGGAAGGCTTTCCATTATTTCTTGGGTATGGAGGATAAACAGAAATTATATAAGTCCTGACACCTGTTTATAAGTGGTGGTACTACAAGCTGGTGTAAGGAACACCCCAGGCATTCTCCCATATTACTGTCTGCTGAAGAAGCTAGAAAAGCTACTCAATTTCCCAGCTTCCCCTGCAGCAAGGGTTGGCCATGTGATGCAGTTCTAGCCAATGAGGCTTAAACCAAAAATCTGCGCGTGAAAAAGCTTTGGTTTTCCTGGTAAAAGCTACTTATACCCTTTATACCCTCTCTTCTTCCTTTCTGAATTAAATGTAGATACCATGTGTGACCAAAAGGGAAAAAGCCAAATATAAACAAAAGCAGGGAAAAAATGAAAGATCAGAGGGTCTGGGGTCTTGCATGATTTCTTTGAACCACACTTACTTTCTTATCTGCCTGTGTATAGCCTGCTGTTTGTCATCTAGTCAAATACTTTTGCCACTTAAACTGCTTAAAATTCTGTTGCTTGCAGCCAAAATAAATCATAACTGGGTATGTAAGCTACACTTTTCTCTATTACAGAAAGTGCAATGGTTAAGAGGAATTAACACCCTAATGTGTTGGTGTAAAACTTCTGATGAGCAAGTCAGGAGGGCACTTTGTGGCAGTTCTAAAAAATGCATCATTCAATCCACTGGCCAGAGGCAGGATTGTTTTAATCATAGTGGGCAGAAATTTTTTTTAATTATTTTTGTTGATGAACATCACCGCTACTTTACAGAAATAATTTTTAAATACTCTTGTAAATTATAATCTTGATGTTTTACAGAATCATTGGTTCAGTGGATCCTATTGAATCAGTGAGTTTAGATCAGTGAAAGATGGCTCTTCCAAAGACTTTTATGACTCCCTGTACGGGATCATATTTTAATTTGATTTATAGGGGCCATTCCTACACTATTTGCTAAGATACTCACTAAATAATCACTATGGCTGTTCTTTTAGAGAAGAAGCATGTAGTGTGATGGAAAATACAGGTACCGATTTTACTTCAAGACTTTCTGCTTTTGTGATCTTAAGCATATCCAACTTCTCTGGGCCTCAGTTTCCCCATGAGGAAAGGGTAGATAAAAATGTATTGCCTCTCAGAATTACTGAAAGGATGGAACAAAATTATACAGTCAGTCCCCAAGTTGGGGGGACATATGTTCTGTTCTTGAGAAAGTCTTTAGTTTGCATTTGTATGTAACCTGGATCACTGATGAACAGCAGATATATGTAATCATAATAACAATGCTATAGTGGCAGCTCATGCGGTAATAACAAGGGATTATAATGTAATAATGACAATAATAATGCCCCTGTACTGTAATAAGAAGTTATAGGAACTGCTGTGCTCTTTCTTTTCATTCAAACAATCAGAACATAAAAACAAACTCATACAAAGTTCAGATAGGAGGTAGGAGAAATTTAAAAAAAAAATAGTAAAGGTTAGCATTCACCTAATGCTGCATCCATGTCTTACTGGAAGGGGCACTTTTAAAGCAAGAAGGTAGACAAACATTAATTGGAAGATGATGACAGAGACGGTGCTGGAGAGGATGGAGCAGGTGCTGGAGGATCAGGATTTGATTCTGTGGCTGAAGGAGGGGAGCTTACCACTGAAATCAGTTTCTTGAAAAAAGTCTTCAGGGTTGTTTGCATAGCCCTTTGTTTTTTCATCATAAAGGGCCTTGCAGCTGCTGATGGTCTAACTTCCTGGTCAACCTGTGTAAACCATTCAGGACCTTGCTCCTCAAGCTCAGCCAATCCTGCTTCCAAGAGACAAAAGCTTTTGTCATAAACTTTCTTGGCTCCGACTCTTCTTATTCTTCCTCTTGTGTTTCCATCAGCTTCTCTTCTATCCATCTCAGATTAGTGGCTGCCTTAAACATGTCAAGGAACCGCTTATGCCAATGGGTTTGTTTTCATGCACCCAAGAAAATGGTTCTGGAATTGTTAATTTAATTATCATTATTGTTATGGGGATCTTTGGGAACCCAGTCATAAGTATGGAATGCTTATCATCTGTAATGTAAAGTCAGATCATCTGTAAGCCAGGGACTGCCAGTTATGTGGAAAAAATGCCTATCGATAGTCTTGAAAATAGTTCCCCAAAATCCCCCTTTCCCCTTTTAAAGTCACAGCGTAGATGTCTACACTTGGACAGCTGCCCTCCTACTTTACCTTTTCCCATTTTATCTCTTTCCTCTTAGCTCACTCATTCCTCTCTGTACCTGGTCTTCTTTGCAGCCTCGGAGCAGAAAAAGTCAGATAAGTAAATAATTAGTTTTACTCTAACACACTAGGAATGGAAACCACGTAGCAACCTGGCCATCCCATCACCTTTTCCTGAACTTATAGAAGTAAGTTCAGAAATTTTTTCCCTCTTGAGCAGGGAAAAAAAATTAATTACCATGTGTATACATTTTGCTGAGAGCAAAAAGATGAGTAGGGAGAGGGGAGAGGAGGGTTCCTATGGATAACATATATGTATGTAATGGCATTACTACTGATCTTTCACAGGAATCAGTTCTCAAATTTGTGAAGGATGCTTCTATTTGACAGCTGAGTGTTTTTGAAAATTCACCTAGAAAATGAAAAGGTTTATTGACATGCATTCCTTTGCTGTATATCAATGTGCTACTTTCAGAATAACATATAGTAATTAATAAAGAGCACATATGCCAACCACAGTTTTACCAGAAATGTGATGTAGGTGAGTTTCATGTAGTACTCTGAGCCATTCACCCCATTTACCAAGTAGGCAATGCTCTGGAGCTGCTTTTGGGAAGGAGAGGGGGTTCTCAAGGGAGAACAGAGCTGCACCAATTCCAGGAGCTCCACACCTGATGGGCAGCACTCTACCTTTTCTCTGTACACTCAAGCTAATGAGAAAGGCAGTTATTTGGTTTCTCTTGGTCCAAATGCTTCAGGTAGGGAAGAGATGGTGTACTGACCCCTGGACATTCAGAATGACAGGTTCAGAAGAGACCATTCTATCCTGATTTGCAGTAAAGTACAGACAAGAATGTTTTCTCCTTTGCCCTCCTAAGAAATCCAGCTTTCTTATAATCATTTGAGACAACAGTCACAGGTAAATGTTAGTGCATTGGCTGTGTATTCATAGTGATCTTTTTAAACAGAATTCCAAGAGACCAGGAAAGAACTTCTTTGACTTTGAAGGAAAACATATTTTTATGTTGTAAAAATTATCAGAAATGCTTAAAGAATCCAGCCTTCTGGTATTACTCTAGGGGTTTCAGAAACACAAGAGGCAGGACCCCAGTGTTGGCTATCTTTAGGAAACATACCTAGACAACGGGTTAGGTGGAAACAAGTAATATACAAGCCGAACGACCCAAAAGGACTTTGTTTTTGCCTGTTGTTGTTGTTCCTAAGGCAGGTATGTGGTATGCCCCGGGTGGGGGTGGAATGGATCTGCACAGTATTTTTCCATTTGCAGAAGTGGGCAATTGGCTCAGAGGCTCTATGTACATACTCAGATCCCCCCTGACTAGATTGGCCTGGAAAAACCCATTTTGTGTTCTCTCTTTTATGGAGATACAGCTGGTCACACCGCCCATTTTGCCCCTTGGCTTCCAATTTGGCAGACACTAAATGCAGGTGCCGCATCTCTGAATTAAAGCACTGCATTTGGTTGGAGGAAGGGAGGTTGGAGCCTCCAGGAAATGTTTCGAGTGACAGTACGGGGGGGAATACTTTTGTCCTGCACCTTCATTTGGTTTCTCTGACTTTCTTCACATTTCCCTGAAGCAAATGAGAATACTTTTTCACTTAACCTGCCTTAGAAATTTATTTATTTATTTTTCTTAATCATTCACAAAAGAGAAAGGCCCTTCATGCCAGGAAAAGAAATTAAGTTTCACTTCACCAAGAAGAACTCCTCCAACATCTTGAATACTTTTGCTTTAAGAGTGTCATTTCTTTTCTTTCCAGCTGCTTTCATCTCTTTGATACATAAGGGTACACTAAGTTGAATCTATAAACAGAACCCACTAATTAAGAGTAATTGCTTAGGAGATTGGTACAGACGATTCAGCATTATATGCGTGTTCTTCTCAGATATCCATTAGCTGCTAATAAGATACTACAGATGTGCTAGTCTGTTTCCTGTTTCCGTCTATTGTACCTTTATTGCCATATATGGACCAATCGGATGGGCGGAACAATGAGTGGATGTCCTTTTGCTCCCTGAACACGTCTCAAAGGAATGTTGGTTATTAGATTGTTTTTTCTGTTTAGTTTCACATCAGTATGTTAATAAAGAAAACATAACACTGAGAAAGTTTTCTGTGGCTTTTCTTTTCTTTACTTCTGCTAACCGTTAAGGGGTTTATTGTTTAATTAAATCCCTTTTTATAGATTTTTAAAAGTACATAATGAAAGTGTGCCTGGGCAACGTGAGCAGAGGGAAAATGACATTCTTCCTCCTTCTCTCTTGAAAAGAAAAAGTTTCCATCTCCATGTTTAAGTACTTAAAAATTCAGCATGAAGATCATGTTGCTATATTTGACTGATTTACACTTGAGGTTTGGTAAAAAGCCTATGAATTATTCATTCCCAAGTGATTCTATAAGCCAGAACACCAGAAATCAGATCCTCTGTTGGAGTTTATAAAGTGCAATAGTTTAAATACTCTGTAGACATGTGGATGTCGATAGAGTTCACTTTTTCTCTGATTTCAAACTGCTGTGCTTTCAACTGACTTGTCTTTTTATTTCAGGAAAACTTAGCTAAAGATTTTACCCTTTTCCACAGTAAACCTAGTTAACATATTTTTAAGTCGGTACAAAATATTATGTCATAAAGTAGATGAGTAATTGGTATTTTTCTTCTCTGGTCAATAAAGTTTCACTTTGTTGAAAAGACAAAAGCAAATGAAGGGAAAATGATCATTGCCTGTCTTTTTCTTCAATTTATATTGAACTCATGTGGGAAGAAGTAAACTACAATTTATTAATTGTAGGCATGATGAAAATGAAGCACTACACATACAAAAGGAAGTAAATGTTATTCCATGAAACTGTATGCATGTGCACATATGTATATGTAGGGTAGCCCCCCAAAATACATACACAATTTAAGAAAGGAAAAACATTATATTAAAATTGTAATAGTCAAGACACAATCGAGTTCTGCAATTACAATGAAATCTAAGATATTCTGTACAAAATAACAAACATTATCAATATATATTGAGTATTACATTTTTAATAGCTTTTCCTTTCTTAGAATGTGTATACATTCAGGGGGCACTCTCCGTATATACACCCACATGTGTAGTGTGTATATATAAAATATCTTATTGTAATATATACTCACATAGACATACATATACAAGGTGGCCATAAAGTTCATGTGCAGTTTAAAATAATGTGCAACTTTAAATTGCACACGAACTTTATGATCACCCTGTATACAGTAATACCAACTAGCCTAGGACACTAAAACTACTTAATATTTTATGATTTTACACAGTTCTTATATTTTGGAGTCTACAAATATGAGTATTAGTGGCTGACTTTCTATGGGAGTAGGTTAAAATCACTTAAAATGCTACTAAAAGAAGTAATGCTTTGACCTATGTGCTTATCAGAATTCATAAACTAAACAGGGTCAGGTGGGGCCAATAGCCAGATGATGCTTCCCTGGAAAATCTAAAGTTTCTAAACCTATGGGGGCTGCCGTCATAGATAGGAACGTCCTCTACACATTATTTCATGTAGAACCATGACAAATTTTTTGAGGGGAGAGGAGGAGTACAATTCCGCAGGAGAAAAGTATAGAATTATTTTGAATCTATTGATACGTAGTAAGTGCCATTCATTACGACTTTCATGGAATTCTTCATTGCTAGTCCAACATTCATAGTCCAAACTAACATAGTCCAAAATACACACCAAAACAGGTGTGTATTTTCTTTTCTTTCTTTTTTTTTTTTTTTGCAGTTTTTGCCGGGGCTGGGTTTGAACCTACCACCTCTGGTATATGTGACTGGTGCCCTACTCCTTCGAGCCACAAGCGCCACCTAGGGATGTGCTTTCAATAGAGGAGAGGTATCCTGAACTCTGATCCTCCACCAGGAAACATGAGCATAGCAATTATACATACACAGAGGCCCAAACAGGGAAATGTTTTGTTTTGTACACATCATTCCCAGACTCTAAAATAATTTCCAAATCAGCTCTGTCATCAAAATATTACTAATAAACTGTCTGCTAAAACAGTGGTTCAAAATTTCATTCCTTACTAAACAATATGCAGAGATAATTTGTTTATTGAATTATTGCTATGATGTACCCTGGCTCCAATCCATTTGTACAACTTCTGCTGTTTCCCAAAGTACTGATCAGGAGCTATTGTTTAATGAAGTTAGGGTTGGAAAGTTTTGCTTTGAATATCTGTGGGCATTGAGCCAATATAAAACAGTAATAAGAATATATCGCTATAATTAAACAGTGTGAATGTTTTCTGATTTGTTTTGATAAATAGTTTGCTACTGCAGTTGTTAAGGATCTCTGTTTTCAGCAGTCAGGCAGATGTGTATTAAATGCCTGTCGTGGTGCTGCCCCCATCAGCACTGGGGGTGCAGCAGCACATGTGCTGGAAAGAATTCCTGTCCCCAGAGAGCTTAGGCTCTAGTGGGGGACTTACAAACTCCAGTTTTCTTTGCTCAAGATTTTTTGTTGTTGTTGTTGGATTCTGAAATACATGGACCTGTTGGGGGATGGAGAAAAAGAATAATGTCAATCGGAATCAAAGTATACACTTATGTTGAATTGGAAATTGAAATTAGACGAAGCAAATAGTAAAATCTGTGCTAATTAATAATATCAGAGTTCTTTCTATGATCTTCCTTCTGGTAATTCATTATAGAAGATTTACCCAAAAGGAAAGCTCAACTCATATTCACTGGTTGAATTACTGTGCAGAAGAGCCATACTCAGAAATGGGATAGGGAGTAGTTCTGGTATGAGAGTAATTTGGAGTAATTTAGTATTAGGAACTCAGGATTTGGCCTTGGTGGTCCTTGGTTGTGTGTCTGCTTTATCTGAAGTATGGATTACTTTCCCTGGGCCAGGGCTAGGATAAAACCAGTATGGCACTCATCTCAGGTACAAAATACTCAATCATCAAGATAATGTTTTAATACAAAAATTTTTAATGCAAAAAAATTCACAATAAGATAATCAAAATTTTGAAAAAAGACCAGCTCCATATTGTTTCCTACTGTTTATTCTGACTTTTTCTCCTGCCCACCTTGCTCCAAAATCCCATAGCAACTTGCCCATTCGTCATCTCCAACCAGATGTCATCATGTACCATCGTTTGTATCCATGGCCTATTAACCACACCAGAGAAAGTTCTCGTTAGGGACAAGGCCTTGTCCATTTTTATATTCCTCACACTTTCTCCAATATTGTACATTATACTTAGCAACTACTCCATAAGTGTGTATTAAACAAAAGAGTCAGGCAAATCAGAGCCCAGATTGTGCTAATATTTACTGAACCTTCTAAAGAACATTGTCTCTGAATGCATAAAACAATACAGATGATTCACACTACATTAAAGCCTTTTGCCTTTGAACTTTATTTCTGTATGCTTTGTGTTTTTATTATGTTCGGTCTCAAGTACTCTTTTCAATGATTATGCTGATTTTTAAGGAGCCAGCTATGCTGTAGATTGAGGTATACAATTAAAGATATCTTGTTTTTCCTCCTTTTTTCTACAGAATTTAACTTTTTTTTTTATTGTTAAATCATAGCTGTGTACATTAGTGCAATCGCCTGTACCCTTTCTAACATGCACCGTAGATGTGGGCCCACCCCTTACCCTCCCTCCACCAAAACCTCCCCCCTCCCTTCCCCTTCCTTGGCCCTTTCCCCATAGCCTTGTGCTATAGTTGGGTTATAGCCTTCATGTGAAAGCTATAATTTAGCTTCATAGTAGGACTGAGTATATTGGATACTTTTTCTTCCATTCCTGAGATACTTTGCTAAGAAGAATATGTTCCAGCTCCATCCATGTAAAGATGAAAGAAGTAAAGTCTCCATCTTTCTTTAAGGCTGCATA
>CAUYPK010060970.1:0-23703 GCA_963574355.1 Loris lydekkerianus
AATATTCTTCATCATGCTTTATTTGTCCTTAATTTTTTGAGCATGGACGCCCAAGGAAAAACTGCTGCCAATCGTCTCTGGCACTCTGAGACTAAAAACAGCCATGCCACAGTAATGTGGAGAGACCCCCTTACCTCTAAATGGAATGGCCCAGACCCAGTCCTCATATGGGCAAGAGGATCAGCTTGCATTTACAATTCAAAAGAAGGAGCTGCTCAGTGGCTCCCTGAAAGACTAGTGAAACAGGTTAATAATAAAAGCTTATCCAGGGAACCATTTCTTCCCTGAGATTACTTATCTCTTCTCTTTCAGGAAAATGAAAGGACCTTGCAGGCTGTTGCTGTTCCTGGCAACAATTCTCCCAAAGCCAAAAGAGCCATATTCCTGCCCCTTGTGGCTGGTATTTCCCTCGCAACTTCTGCTGTAGCCGCTGGCCTAGCAGGAGGAGCACTAGGTCATTCCCTCCTCACTACAGCTAAACTTTCTCAACAATTTCAATTGGCAGTAAAAGCCTCAGCTGAGTCTTTAACTTCTTTGCAATGACAAGTTACTTTCCTTGCCCAGATAGACCTACAAAACTGATGTGCTTTAGATCTTCTCACAGCTGAGAAGGGTGGTACATGTTTGTTTTTAGGAGAAGAATGTTGTTTTCATGTTAATGAATCTGGTGTAGTAGAAACCCAAGTTAAGGAATTACATAAACTTAGCATTGATTTACAAAAAAAAAAAAAAAAAAAAAAAATTTCTGATGCCACATATGATTGATCGACATCTTCTATATTCTCTTTTCTAATGCCCTTTGTAGGACCATTAATTAGTCTTTTACTGTTAGTTTAGGACCGTTTGTATTCAACAGATTAACTGATTTTATAAAGAAACAGTTTGACTCCTTGGCATCTAAACCCTTACAAATACATTATCACAGACTCGATTTGGCTGATAGATGCCTGGCAGAACCGGAGAACGATGGCCTCCTTTAGGAGCTGCATAGAACTCAGATCTGTGCACGTTGGTTCGTCCCAATGCGAACACAACGTGGGTACCTATTTGGGGTGCGAGGCAAACCACTGCAAAGGGAGGACACTATCGTCTACTCTGAGTCCCCTTGGAAGCAAACCTGATTTTCATAGAGGTTGGTGTCAATATTTGACTCATCCGACAAAGGACCACTCCATGAAAAGGCTCTGCCTCTCCTCCCCAAAAGCCACCAAGAGCCACTTAAAATGCGGGGACTTCGAAACCCCGCGGGAGGAATCAGGTCAATACTTCCCCCCATAGGTCAATGCCCACTCATCAATAGATGAGACGTTCATTCCACGTTCCCACCAATGCCACTTCACTCAAACAATATAAAAAGGGAGGATATGCCAGGAGCCGAAAACCTGAGTTTAAGCTTATCAGGAATATTCATAGCCAGTTTAACAGGAATAGTTACAGCTGGAAAGCATTTAAGGGCGAGTAGGGCATTGTTACCCTTGGCTCCCGGAACTTGGTTCCAGACACTAAAAACAACACACCTGCTCCTCAAATTCCCCACCCCCTCATACCTCTGAGCACACCTCCCCCTTCCGCTTGTATTTATATGGCTGTTAAAAAATAAAGTTCTGGGGAGTTTGATCAGAATCCTGTCTTGCTCCTGGTTTTTCGTGTCTCTTGTCCCGCCCCCCAATCTTTCCTTTCATACCCTAGGTCCCTGCTGAACTAGCCCCGTGGGCCGGGGCAGTGCTCCTACAGTCACAAAACATAGGGAAAATGCAAAATTATAGCTCTATGTTGTATATGTATTAAAAAAATAGTTGTTAAAAAATGTCACAAAACAGGCTGGGCATGATGGCTCATGCCTGTAATCTTAACACTCTGGGAGGCAGAGGTGAGTGGATTGCTTGAGCTTATTGCTTGAGTTTGAGACCAGCCTGAACAAATAATCAGATCCCATCTCTTCTAAAAATAGAAAAACTGAGGCAAGAGGATTGCTTGAGGACAATTTGCAGGATGCTGTGAGCTATGATGCCACTGCTTGTGTCTCTGTCTCAAAAATTTCACAAGCATTTATGAAGTATTCCCTGTGGCTTGGCCACCTCTTTGTAAAATTGATGTTATTAGACTTGTAACTGATCTAAATAGTGTGGGGCTAGAAACTCAAGCTGGATCACATATGTGCATCGAGTACACCTAGGAATTTCCATTTCATGGTGGCACCTGTGGCTCAGTGAGTAGGGCATCGGCCCCATATACCAAGGATGGCAGGTTTGAACCTAGCCTAGCAAACTGCAACAAAAAGAAAATAAATAAATAAAGACTTTCCACTTCCCTATTTCTTCTTTTCCCTACTTTCCATGTATGTACACAGGACCCTAGCTATATCCACATGTGACCAAGACTCAAATTTGCAGTTTGCCAGTTTTAATTCAGGTTTTTATTCAGATACTGCTTCCTTCTTTTAGCTCTAGAAACCTTAAAGGGTCAACAGGCAATGCTATGTTTCAAGATTGTGGTGGGTGGTCTTCCCTGGAAAAAGAGGATTCATGTTATTACAAAAGTGTTGGGCAAATGTGTTGACCAGAGATGTGGTTCATACCTGTAATGCTCACACTGTGGGAGGCTGAAGGCGGTGGATTGCTTGCGGTGAAGAACTTGAGACCAACCTCAGCAAGAGGCAGACCCCATCTCTGGCATCTGTAGTCCCAACTACTCAGGAGGCTGAGACAAGAAGACCACTTGAGCCCAGGAATTGGAGGTTTCTATGGTGGCTAAGGCACTCTACGGAGGGTGACAAGTAAGACTCTGCCTCCAAAAACATAAATAAATAAAAGTGTTGAACAGAAGAGACTCTGTGCTGTGTTTACTTTCTTCAGCTGAGTGTTACTATAATCTAGAAGTAACACAGTAATATGTGAATTTGTTAAAAGAAGCCACTTCATACACCAACTTAAAACCAGCAAAATCTGAGGCAAACCTAAAGTTTACAAGTCATTTTTGAAGCCAAACTCAATATTCAGGGAGTTGTTGGAAGAAAATGCAGTTTATTCAAGAGCAACATGGAGAGATGGCTGAATAATGTTGGAAAGACCACCTCATGTTCCTTAGCTGACCAAAAGATGGTAAAAGGGGAAAGAAGCTTGGGAAACTATGTGCAGGAGCTTTCTATGTGTTGGTCCCCCTGGCTTGTTGCAATGGTTACTTACCCTCTGTCAGTCTGCTGGATAGTGACAGAAATGGAGGTTAACTGCTCAGCATTTTTATTCATGGGGATTTCTGCAACCTTGACTCTATGGTTAATGGCTAAACACCTGTTCCTGAAATTCTGAAAAAAGGACATAAATAGCCATTGTAAAAAAAAAAAAAAGTGACTATTGGCCTCAAGATGAAGTAATTGCTGTTCTTGCAGAATCACATAAATAGAGAGGCCCAGGATACCAAATACCTTGTGTGAGTATTAAAGCTTAGGAGCCGATGCTTAGCTAAGTGGTTCTCAGTCCAGGCTTCCAGGTAGGATTTCATGGCCAGTTTCAAGAAATGCAACATCTGTGATTCCACCTTCCCACAGATTCTATTAGTCTGGATTGTTTTATCTACATGGTTTTAATTACCTCCATGTGATGCTAAGGTTTGACCAGTGTCAAGCATGAGAGTTTTAAAATGTGTTGAGCCTTTTTTCCCATGGGAGGTCACAGGGCCTGACCTGCTTGTGCTTCATGGGGACAGGACAGCACCACCAATATTAACTTGCCATAGCCAAAATTGAGGGTAAGAAATATGAAAGTGACACTTTGGTCTTTATGTGAAAGCTCCTTGTTCCCTATTGTCTCCTATAATAAAGAACAAGATTTCTCAGCCTGTGGATGTGGGGGGAGCAGGTGAAGGGGTTGTGCTAATGACTTTAAAGCCATATTATCAAGATGCAGGTGTAATATGTATCCGGGTAATCTTAACCTGAGAAGGAAATCAAGGGCAGAGAAAGAACTTGTTGCTTCTCAGCTAAAGGTGTCCTAACACAGGGCTGTGACTGCCTTTGTTTCAAAGTTGGAAACCTTTTTCTTCTCTACTTGTGATGTTCATGCCTCATGAGCTTGTTTCAAATTCTCTTTTGCTCTTTTTCTGTAATAGTGAAGAGGTTCTGAGAAATCCTCCTCCCCTACCTATACATCAGTGTCTTCTCTCCATTCTCTCCGTCCAAATTCCTATATGCCCTGGAGAATTTTCATCTCCTATACCTGGAGAATTTTCATCTCCTATACCTGGAGAATTTTCATCACAAATATATGTTTATTAAAAAAATTATGTTCTATGGGGCAGTGCCTGTGGCTCAAAGGAGTAGGCACTGGCCCCATGTACCAGAGGTGGTGGGTTCAAACCCAGCCCCGGCCAAAAACTACAAACAAACAAAAAAAAATTTTAATTTCTGTAAATTGCAGAAAATTAATTTCTGCAAATGTTTCCTTTGTGCCTATTTTGAATGGAAATAAGTGGATCCCCATATTACAGGGTGTGGATGATGTTGGGATATTAGCAAAGCAGGGGACTATGTACTGCTCAGTTTCAGTCCTGAAGCCCTCTCAGTGCTGTGTAAAATAAGGTGACACACATGCAGTTTACAGAAGATGGCACGAATGGCTTAAAGTAACTCAAAGTTTCTCAAAATCAGATTTATTAGAAAAACTTTACTTTCCAAAATGGTAAAGAAGAGTTTTTAAAGAAACTGGTGTTTAAAAGAAGCCTGGACTGAGAACAACTTAGCTAAGCATCGGAGCTTAGAAGAGAACCACTTAGCTAAGCATTAAGGATTAGAAGATAGGCCAGATATCTGTACCTTCAAAAAAAATTTTTTTTTTTTTTTGAGACAGAGCCTCAAGCTTTGGTCCTGGGTAGAGTGCCTTGGCATCACAACTCACAGCAACCTCCAACTCCAGCAATTGCTTAAGCGATTCTCCTGCCTCAGCCTCCCAAGTAGCTGGGACTGCAGGCACCTGCCACAATGCCCAGCTATTTTTAGGTTATAGTTGTCATTATTGTCAGCAGGCCTGGGCTGGATTTGAACCCACCAGTTCCCGTGTATGTGGCTGGTGCCCTTGCTCCTGAGCTACAGGCACCAAGGCTGTACTTTCAACTTTGAAAAAAAAATTTTTTTAACTAGTTTTTCTGAGCATATGATTAAATACTTTGGGGAGAGTATCAACTCCTGCACCTTCTGAGTTTCTCGTTTTATACCTTGTTTGGAAAATAAAGGCTTTAATGGTTGTTTACTGGGTCAACATTCAACTGGGATAAATCCACTCTCACGTGTGATAAAATATTATCATGGGACAGAAATATTGGCATCCCTGTTGAGCTTGTTGGAAATTCAGAACTGAAGCTTTACCCTATATCTTCTGAATAAAAAACTGCATTTGAGGCTTGGCGCTCATAGCATAGTGGTTACTTGCTAGCCACATGCACCAAGTCTGGCTGGTTTGAGCCCTGCCCAGGCCAGCTAAACAACAGTGACAACTGCCAGAAAAAAATAGCCAGGCATTGTGGATGCCTGGAGTTCCAGCTACTTGGGAAACTGAGGCAAGAGAATCGCTAAAGCCCAAGAGGTGTGAGCTGTGACACCATTGCACTCTACTGAGGGCCATATAGTGAGACTATGTCTCAAAAAACCCCCGCAAAAACCTGCATTTAACAAGATCTCCAGTTCATGCTTGCACACGTTAAAATCTTAGGCCTTCCATTTAGCTCACCATGATATTTTCACATAAGAAATATGCACAGGTTATAGTGCATGATGTAAGTAGGCTCAAGAATCCACATGCCTGTATTGGTGGCCTGATTTTTGTATTGTAAAGCCAAAAAGCACAGTATCTACACTGGGGTTGTGGATGTTATCCCACCCTCCTTCCTCAGTGTTAGAGAGCACATGAGGGAGTATCTCTCTGCTATACTTATCATATAATACCATTCAGTCATGTAAGTCAAAATAGTTCTCACCCACTCATTTATGTAAAAATGAAATTAAATCATTCTATGGCATCATGATAAATATGTTTTTTGTTAGTTTTTTTTTTCAGAAACTGTTGACATTTAGAGATGTGTCTATAGAATTCTCTATGGATGAGTGGGCCTGCCTGGACCCTGCTCAGCAGAATTTGTATCAGGATGTCATGTTAGAAACCTACAGAAACCTTGTCTTCCTTGGTGAGAATAACTTACATACACTGTTCCTACTGTACACTAAGAATTTCATATTTTTTCTTTGTAGCTGGGGTGTGTGGCGATTCTTCCTTGTCTGCATTAGTTTCAGATTGTTGTTTCTAAGGAAAACATAAGTTCTTGGTATAGAAAAGAAAATATTTCAGATGTTATCTTGGCATTAATCTTAGCCTTTCTTGAGCTGATAAACATCCTTCCCTACATTGATGGTAATTTCAAAAATTTAGAGGCTTAGAATTATTGCCCATACCTTTAAGTCTAGTTTCCAGCACCAATTTTATTTCCATAGTACTGGGTAGTAGAGCATTTTAAATGCTTTTAAAATATTCTAAAGTTTCTGTTAGAAACCTCTATTTTTAGATTATTCTTTTAGGATCTCTAAAATGTTGTGTTCTGTACTCTACGAAGGTACTAGATTGTTAACTGGGGAAGCCCGACAAGCGTCACGTTATCTTTTTTTTTTTCTAATGAAACAGGGCTTGCTGTCTCTAACCCAGAGCTTATCACCTGTCTGGAGCAAAGGAAATAACCCTGGAAGGTGAAGACTCACCAGACATTAGTCAAGCACCCAGGTAGGTTTGAGTGAATGAAGCAGATAACACTGGTCAGAGGTCCAAAGTTGAAGGAGGAAACCAAACAATTCAATGTGATCAGGGAAGCTCAGCTCAATTGGAAATGATTTCTGGGAAGCCTGGGTTTCTTTCTCTTGTTACATAGAGGCACCTGTGTTCTTGTTTTCATTTCTTATGTTTATTTTCTCATTGAGACAAAGTCTCACTGCTTTGCCATCAGACTAGCATGCCATGGCATCAGCGTAGCACGGAGCAATCTTAACTATCTTTGTTCACGTGATTTTTCAGTCTCAGCCTCTCAAGTATCTGGGAGTACAGGTTTCTCCACAATCCCTGGCTAATATTTTTACTGTTTATTAGTAGAATCAGAGTCTTGCTCTTACTCAGGCTTGTCTCAAACTCACAAACTCAAACAATCTTCTCACCTTGGCCTCTCAGGTGCTAGGTTTACATGTGGGAGCCACCATGCCTGGCCCTATTCTTCTTTTTATTTTTTTTAAGTTTGTTTGAAACAGAGTCCCACTTTGTCACCCTGGGTAGAGTTCTGTGGTGTCATATCTCACAGCATCCTCAAACTTTCAGGCTCAAGGAATCCTCTTGCTTCATCCTCCCAAATAGCTGGGACTACAGGTGCCTGCCACAGTGACCAGCTAGTTTTTCCTTTTAAGAGATGTAGTCTTGCTGCTGCTCAGACTGGCCTCCTACTGGTCGAGCTTAAGCAATCCACCTGCCTTGTCCTTCCAGAGTGCAAGGATTATAGGTGCCGGGACTTTTCTTTTCAATTTTTAGAAGGAGTTTAGTTTTCAGTGATGATCTTTCTAGTTTACACTGAGAAGAAAGAAATGCCTATGGCTTATCCAGGACTGCAAACTCTGACTGCTGTTTGATTGATTTTCAGAACATAAAAATATTTGTGCATTTTTGAGGATCTCTAAAACATTTGAAACATTTTTTCTTTAGGCTTTGTGCCTGTAGCCCAAGTGGCTAAGGAGCCACCCACATACACCAGGGCTGGTAGGTTAGAATCCTGCCTGGTCCTGCCAAACAACAATGGCAACTACAACCAAAAAATAGCAGGGCATTTGGTGGGTGCCTGTAGTTCCAGCTATGTGGGAGGCTGAGGCAAGAGAATCGTTTAAGCCCAGGGTTTGGAGGTTGCTATAAGTTTTGATGCTGTGGTACTCTATTTAGGATGGCAGCTTGAACCCCTTATTAAGCAGGAGTGGTGGCCCATTTCTACCATCCTAGCACTCTTGGAGGATGAGGTGGGATGATCATTTGAGTTCAGGAGTATAAGACAAGCCTGAACAAGAGTGAGATCCTTTCACTACTAAAAATAAAAAAACAATTTTTTTTTTTTAGGTGATGTGGTGGTTGCCTGTACTCCCAGCTACTTGAGGGGCTGATGCAGAAGGGTTACTTCAACCTAGGAGTTTGAGGTTGTTGTGAGTTAGGCTGATGCTATGGTACTTAAACCTGGGCAAGAGAATGAAACTGTGCCTCAAAACAATTGTTTTTTTTCTTTAGCACAGTTGTTTTCAATCTTCCTAATGCCATGATTTATTTTCATTGTTAAAAAGTGATCACGACCCACAGGTTGAGAACCAATGCCTTAGCATCCTGTTCAAAATGTGAGAGTGAGAAGTTAATGTTAGTATTTGGGTCAGGAATCTCAGGATACTTCAAATAGATGGCATATTTCTTCTTCTTCTTTATACTTTTTGATTTAATGAAGGTTTCAAATAAGATTCTGCAGAAAGTATAGTCAATAAATTTTATCAGAACACGTAAGAATCTCCCCCAAATATAAAAAAAGCTCATGTTATTTAACTTCAACATTTTCTTTATATTAACTGTGATAGTTTAATTTGTATATGCTCTAATTCCTCAACTTCATTTTATTTTATTTTATTTTTTTGAGACAGAGCCTCAAGCTGTTGCCCTTAGTAGAGTGTGATGGCATCATAGCTCACAGCAACCTCAATTTCTTGGGCTTAAGCGATTTTCTTGCCTCCCAAGTAGCTAGGACTACAGTCATCCACTACATCACCAGGCTATTTTTTGTTTATACTTGTCATTGTTGTTTGGCAGGCCAGGGGTAAATTCCAACATGCCAGCTGTGGTGTATGTGGCTGGCACCCTAGCTGCTGAGCTACAGGCACTGAGCCCAATTTATCAACTTTCTTTTTTTTTTTCTTTTGAAACAAAACCTCAAGCTGTTGCCCTGGGTGGAGTGCCACGGCATCACAGCTCACAGCAACCTCCAACTCATAGGCTTAAGCGATTCTCTTACCTCAGCCTCCCAAGTAGCTGGGACTAAAGGTGCCTGCCACAACGATCAGCTATTTTTTTTTTTTTTTATTGTTGTTGTCATTGTTGTTTGGAAGGCCCAGCCTGGATTCAAACCCGCTAGATCTGGTATGTGTAGCTGGCAACCTTAGCCGCTTGAGAACTATAGGTGCCAAGCCCCAATTTCTCAACTTTAATATAGTTAAAGATATCTACTCCGTACATTTCTTATGTATACTATGTCATTGTGGAGTTAGTATTTTCGAGCATATATCCAATTCTCTCTTATTAAAAAATCACTCTTATAAACTTTTCTGAGACAGTGTCTCACCTTATCACCCTCGGGTTGAGCTCAGAGGCATTATAGATCAGAGCAATGTCAAATTTTTGGGTTCAAGTGATCCTCTCTTTTCTGCCTCCCCAGTAGGTGGAACTACAGGCATCTGCCACAGAGCCTGGGTAGTTTCTCTATTTTTAGTAGAGAAGGGGTCTTGATCTTTCTCGGGCTGCTCTCGACTGCCTGAGCTCAGGTGATCCACCTGCCTTGGCCTCCTAAAGTGATTAAGATTACAGACATGGGCCACCATAACTGTCATAAATAACCCTTATTTTATAACTATCTCTTCCTTAGGTTACGCTTATCAGGACTGTATTATGCACACACACACACAGAAACACAGCACACCTTTGTAAGTTGACGACCCAAGGGATCATAAAAATCTTGTCAACACACATAGTTGGTTAGCATAAAGAACCTGGCCTAGTGTTCTGATACATACTTGTGGTGCATGCCCAGTCTATGTACATTAGGTAAACTTGGGGAGGTGTTCAATGTAGGGAGGTGGTCAATTGGGGGTTCTAGTGTCTATATGTATGTACATATACACACAAATAGATATATAAACATATATACACACACAAAAAATGCCAAAGTCTTCAAATCTGTCTCCATTGTCATGAGTGAGCATCTCCCTCAGGTCTCTAGATGGGTGGGACTAGTCCCAGATCATGGCTTGGAGAAGTTGGAGATGCCCACATAATCACTTCAGAATTCTCAGTGGGGGTTGGTGCCCGTAGGCCAGTGGTTATGGTGCTGGCCACACACACCAAGGCTGGAGGGTTCAAACGCAGCCCAGGCCAGCTAAACAACAGTGACAACTGCAACAAAAAAATAGGCAGGTGTTGTGGCGGGTACCTGTTGTCCCAGCTACTTGGAAGACTGAGGCAAGAGAATCACTGAAGCCCAAGAGTTGGAGGTTGCTCTGAGCTGTGACCCCATACTACTCTATGGAGTGCAACATAATGAGACTCTGTCTCCCCACCCCACCCCAAACAAACAAAATTCTCAGTGGGAGAATTTTTAGTGTTCATTCAGAATCTGATGTATGATATTTCATTGTGATTTTCCTTTGCATTTCTTCAATAGTTACTAATTTTGAGCACCCTTTCTAATGCTTGTTGGGTATTTATATATGTTCTTTGAAAAATGTCAGTTCAATCCTTTGTCACTTTTTCATTTTTTTTTTTTTAAGAGACAGAGTCTCACTTTGTCACCATTGGTAGAGTGCTGTGCAGTCACAGCTCAAGGCAACCTCCAGCTCTTGGGCTTAGGCGATTCTCTTGCCTTAGCCTCCTGAGTAGCTGGAACTACTGGAGCCCATAACAATCCCTGGCTATTATTTGTTGTTGTTGTTTTTGTTGTTCTTGTTGCTATTGTTGTTGCAGTTTAGCCCTGACTGGGTTCGAACCCGCCACCCTAGGTATATGGGGCAGACGCCCTACTCACTGAGACACAGGCACCACCCTTTCTTTCTTTCTTTCTTTCTTTCTTTCTTTCGATAGAGTCTCACTGTTGCCCCTGGTAGAGTGCTGTATCATTATAGTTCACAGCAACCTCAAACTCCTGGGACAAAGTGAATATCTTTCCTCAGCCTTCAAAGTACCTAGGAATAAAGGTGTCCACCACAACACCCAGCTATTTTTTAGAGAGGAGATCTCACTCTTGCTCAGGCTCTCCACAAACTCTCCTGGCCTCAAGCAATCCTCCAGCTTCATCCTTCAAGAGTGCTAAGATTACAGCCCTGAGACACTGTGCCCAGCCTTATTTTGCTACTTTTGACTAGAGTTCTGTCATGTTTGTTTGGTCTCAGTAACACACCATGTTCAAGTGGTATATTATCTTATTAATCTTTTTTCTAATCTTTCAAGTGATTGTTAAAAATTGTGTCTCATGTAAGTGTATATGGCACACCTCCTGAGTGAGGGACACAACTATAAGTGGGACTTTACCTAACAAATGCAAACATTGTAACCTATTTAAAAAAAAAATTTTTTTTGAGACAGAGTCTCAAGCTATTGCCCTGGGTAGAGTGCTTTGATGTCTTAGCTCACAGCAACCTTCAACTCTTGGGGTTAAGTGATTCTTTTGTCCCAGTTATTCTATTTTTAGTAGAGATGGGGATCTCGCTCTTCTCAGGCTGGTCTGGAATACATGAGCTCAAGCTATCCACCCTCCCAGAGTGGTATGATTATAGCCACCATGCCCAGCCTGTAATCTAATTGTTTGTACCCTCATATTAATCTGAAATTTTATATAAGAGAAAAAAAAAACTAAGGTCTTAAATTAAAAATGACCATACGGCTCTTTCTTCCTTTTCTTTTGCCATGATTTATTTCTTATGTTTGGAATCAATTATGTTATACATACATGTTTTTATTGTACAAGATATGTAATATACCTAAAGGAGTTTTGTGAGTATATGTAATAGATATTGAGGATTCTTTGTAAAGGGGCCGATTCTATTATTACTACATTTTTATCTTGGCTATTTAGCCTACAAGTGTATATTGTTCCATATAATTATAGCTACTTCAACCACTTTAAGTTCCTATTTGCTTGGCATACAGATTTTTTGTCTTTTTACTTTTAGCCTATTTGAGTCCATAAACTACAAGGAGTTTTCTCTAGACCTAATATTGTAGGAACTTATTTATTGTAAGTCTATTCAGCCATATCATCTTTTTAGGTTAATGAGTTAATTACATTAAATATAGATGAGTTAAAGTTACTATTACTTTATTTTTTCTAGATATTTTCTCCTCATTTCTTCTCTTAGTCACTTTATTTCTGTTTTATTGATTTTTGTAATTAGTCTGATTGCTTTCTTAGTTTACTTCACATGAATTCTATAGGTATTTTCTTTCTGAACATCTTGAAAAATGGAAATTATAAAAAGTTCTTAAAGATATAACAATATTATTAATATTATTCAGACTCCATATCAAGCTAACTTCAAGTGAATTTAAAAATTATAACTGTTTATATTCCTTGTTTTGTTGTTCTATGGTTGTTGTTTTGTTTTTTTTGTTTTGTTTTTTATTCAGAGTCTCGCTCTATGTCCCTGAGTGGAGTGCTGCGGCATCGTCATAGCTCATAGCAACCTCAAACTCCTTGATTAAAGAGATCATCTTGCTTCAGTCTCTCCAATAGCTAGAAGTACAGGCACCTGCCACATTGCCTGGCTAGTTTTTTTAAATTTTGTTTTGTTTTGTTTTGTTTTTTGAGACAGCCTCATTTTTCTCACTGTCATTAGAGTGTGCTGGTGTCGTAGC
The DNA here is from genome assembly GCA_963574355.1 of Loris lydekkerianus. NCBI lineage: Eukaryota > Metazoa > Chordata > Mammalia > Primates > Lorisidae > Loris > Loris lydekkerianus. The sequence goes on from CAUYPK010060970.1 coordinate 12,663, forward strand.
TCACAGCAACTCCTTCTCCCCTCTCCTCCCCTCCCTCTCCCCTTTTCCCTTCTTCTTGGGCTGAAGTGATTCTCTTGCCTCAGAAGCCTTAGTAGCTGGACTACAGGTGCTTGCCACAGACCCTGGCTATTTTTAGAGATGAGGTCTCTCTCTGGCTCAGGTTGGTGGAACCTGTGAGCTCAGGAAATCCACCTGCCTTGACATCCCAAATGCAAGGATTATAGGTATGAGCCACCTCGCCCAACCTTTCTTTCAACTTACTGATGTCGCCAATTTCATCTTGTTACATTGAACACCTATACCATTAACAGAAATTTCATGTTAAAATTCTGTTTTTGTCTTTGAATTTTAAAGCATGATTAAAAGAGCTTTCTGGGCTTGGCACCTGTAGCTCAGCAGCTAGGGCATCAGCCAAATACACTGGAGCTGGCAGGTTTGAAGCCAGCCCAAACCTGCCAAACAACAATGACAACTACAACCAAAAAATACCCTAGTGTTGTGGTGGGCGCCTGTAGTCTCAGCTAGTTGGGAAGCTGAGGCAGGAGAGTCACTTAAGCTGAGAGTTTGAGGTTGCTGTGAGCTCTTATGTCATGGCACTCTACCCAGGGTGACAGCTTGAGACTCTGTCTCAAAACACAAAAAAATCAAGAAAAATAAAAGTGCTTTCTGCACTGTTATTATAATAATACAAAATTTTACTTAAACTACTTCGTTTTTTTATATTTACTTATTTTTACCTAATTTAGCACTGTTGTCAAGTATAATATCATTTTCAATGAAAGGGGCTTCATTTGACATTTCTTTGGCAGTTTTCTGCATTCATTTATCTTGATAAATGTTTGTTTTTTTTTTCTTTAGCTTGAATTGATGTTTTGCTGGATATAGTATATGTGTTTTGAAATTTTTGTTCTTTCAGCACTTTGACTATATCATCCAACTGTTTTTTGATATGAAAGATGTGTGTCGAAAAATCCACTAGTGATCTCAGAAGAGCGTGCTTAGAGATGACACATCTGTTTCCTTTCGTGGCTTTCAGGGTACTCTTGTGTGGCTTTCAAATCTTTTATCTTCATGTGTCTTTTTATGGGTCTCTTTGTGTTTCTCCTAGCTGAACTCTGGTGAGCTTGATATTCTGTATTTTTTTTTCTTACCTTTGAAAATTTCTGTCTTTTCCACTGTGTTCTTCAACTTAGGAATTTCTTTTCTTTAAAGTTTGTATTTTTTGTGGATATCTCCATTTTTATGATTTTACTTAGTTGTTTGTATCATTTGAGTTTCACCCATTAATCATCATTAAGATAAAACTCTTAGGTAATTTATACATCTCTATTTTTTATGGTTGATTCTACATTATTTATTTTGTTTCTTTGGGTGATGTCACCCTCTTATTTTTTGCATGTTGTAATCTTTCATTGATTTTTGAAAATCACAAAAGATACCTTTCTTTTGTTTCTTTTTTTGAGACAGAGTCTTACTATGTCACCCTCTGTAGAGTCATGTGATGTCACAGCTCACAGCAATCTCAAACTTTTGGGCTTAGGCATTTCTCTTGCCTCAGCCTCCTAGGGTTCTGGGACTACAGGCACCCAGCACAGTGCCTGGCTATTTTATTTTATTATTATTAAATCATAGCTGTGCACATTAATGCAGTCATGGGGTACAATGTGCTGGTTTTATATATAATCTGAAATGTTTTCATCAAACTGGTTAAAGTAGCCTTCATGTCATTTTCTTAGTTATTGTGCTAAGAGATTTATATTCTACACATAGTAAATTTTACATGTACCCTTGTAAGATGCACCGTAGACGTATTCTTACCAATTACTTTCCTTCCACCCATCTTCCCCCCTCTCTTCCCCTCCCTCTCCCCTTTCCCCTTCTTCTTGGGCTATAATTGGGTTATAACTTTCATAAGAAAGCTATAAATTGGTTTCATAGTAAGATTGAGTACATTGGAGACTTTTTCTTCAATACCTGAGATAATTTGCTAAGAAGAATATGTTCCAGCTCCATCCATGTAAACATGTTAAGAAGTAAAGTCTTCATCATTCCTTAAGGCTGCATAATATTCCATGGTGTACATATACCACAATTTCTTGATCTATTCGTGGGTCACTGGGCACTTGGGTTTCTTCCATGACTTAGCAATTATGAACTGGGCTGCAATAAACATTCTGGTACAAATATTTTTGTTATAATGGGATTTTTGGTCTTCTGGATATATACCTAGTAGAGGTCTATTTTTAGACCTCTAAGTGTTCTCCAAACATCTTTTCAAAAGGAACATATTAGTTTGCATTCCAACCAGCAGTGTAGAAGTGTTCCCTTTTCTCCACATCCATGCCCATATTTGGGAATTTTCTGATGTGGGCTAATCGTACTGGAGTTATATGATATCTCAAAGTAGTTTTGATTTGCATTTCTCTGATGATTAAGGATGATGAGCATTTTTTTCATATGTCTGTAGGCCATGCACCTGTCTTCTTCAGGGAAGTTTCTCTTCAAGTCCTTTGCCCAGCCTGTGATGGAATCCCTTGTTCTTTTCTTGCTAAGATATTTGAGTTGTCTGTGGATTCTGCTTATTAAACTTTTGTCAGAGACATAACCTACAAATATCTTCTCCCATTCTGAGGGGTGTCTTCTTCCTTTACTAACTGTGTTCTTGGCTGTGCAGAAGCTTTTTAGTTTGATCGTGTCCCAGTAGTGTATCTTTGATGTTGCTTCAATTGTCCAGGGCGGTCCTCATAAAATATTCTCCCAGGTCGATTTCTTCAAGAGTTTTTCCTGCACTCTTTTCTAGTATTTTTATAGTTTCATGTCTAAAGTTTAAATCTTTAATTGAGTGAGAGTCTATCTTAGTTAATGGTGAGAGGTGTGGGTCTGGTTTCAGTCTTCTAAAGGTCATCAGCTAATTACCCAGCACCATTTTTTAAACGGGGAATCTTTTCCTCACTGAATGTTTTCAATTGGCTTGTCAAAGATCAAATAACTGTAAGTAGCTGGGTCCATCCCTTGGTTCTCTATTTTGTTCCATACATCTACCTCTCTGTTTTTGTGCCAGTGCCATGCTATTTTGATCACTATTGATTTATAGTATAGTCCAGGGGTGGCGAGCACAAAGAGCCAAAATTTTAAACTGTGAGCGTCAGAGAGCCACACCACGCAGTGACCTGCCAAAACAGACAAACGCTCACACAAAAGCATATAATTTTAACAATAATATATTAAACACATAATATAACATGCTCAGTCAGGTGTTTTTTGTTACCTTGTTGGAGCTGCATGCGGCTCGAGAGCCGCATGTTCGCCACCCCTGGTATAGTCTGAGGTCTGGTCGTGTAATTCCTCCTGCTTTGTTTTTATTTCTGAGGAATGTCTTGGCTATTCAAGGTTTTTTTCTGATTCCATATAAAGTGAAGTATTGTTTTTTCGAGATCTTTAAAGTATGACAGTGGAGCTTTAATAGGGATTGCATTAAAATTGTATATTGCTTTGGGTAGTATGGACATGTTAACAATGTTGATTCTTCTCAGCCATGAGCATTATGTTTTTCCATTTGTTAACATCTTCAGCTATTTCTTTTCTTAGAGTTTCATAGTTCTCTTTATAGAGATCTTTCACGTCCTTTGTTAGGTTAACTCTGAAATATTTCATCTTCTTTGGCACTATTGTGAATGGAATAGAGTCCTTGACTGTTTTTTCAGCTTGACTACTGTTGCTATACATAAAGGCTACAGATTTATGAGTGTTGATTTTGTAACCTGAGACACTGCTATATTTGTTGATCACTTCTAAGAATTTTGTAGTAGAATCCCTGATGTTTTCCAGATATAACCATATCATGTGTGAAAAGTGAAACTTTGATCTCTTCTGACCCTTGATAGCTTTTCTTGCCTAATTGTGATGTCTAAGACTTCCATTACAATGTTAAAAAGCAGTGGAGACAATGGACAATCGTGCCTGGTTTCTGATCTGAGTGGAAATGCTTTCAATTTAACTCTATTCAATACAATATTGGCTATGGGTTTGCTATCAATGGCTTCTATCAGTTTCAGAAATGTCCTTTCTATACCAATTTACTTAAGTGTTCTGATCATGAAAGGATGCTGGATATTATCAAAATCTTTTTTTCTGGGCAGTGGTTGTGGCTCAAAGGAGTAGGATGCCAGCCTAATATGATGGAAGTGGCGTGTTCAAACCTGGCCCTGGCCAAAAAAAAAAAAAAGTACTTTTTCTTCATCAATTGAAAGTATCATATGGTCTTTGTTTTATTTTATTTATTTAGACAGAGTCTTACTTTGTCACCTGGGTAGAGTACCATGAGGTCACAGCTCATAGCAACCTCAAATTCCTGGGCTGAAGCCATTCTCTTGTTTCAGCCTCCTGAGTAGCTGAGACTACATGGTCCCACTACAACTTGCCTATTTTTATTTTATTTATTTATTTTTTTAATTAAATCATAGCTGTGTACATTAATATGATCATGGGGCACCATACACTGGTTTTATAGACCATTTGACATATTTTCATCCCACTGGTTAACATACCCTTCCTGGCATTTTCTTAGTTATTGTGTTAAGACATTTATATTCTACATTTACTAAGTTTCACATGTACCCTTGTAAGATGCATTGTAGGTGTAATTTCACAATTCACCCTTTCTCTGCCCATCCTCCTTCCTCCTTCCCCTTCCTCTCCCCCTTCCCCATATTTTTAGGTTATAACAGGGTTATAGCTTTCATATGAAAGCAATAAATTAGTTTCATAGTAGGGCTGAGTACATTGGATACTTTTTCTTCCATTCTTGAGATACTTTACTAAGAAGAATATGTAAACATGAAAGAGGTAAAGTCTCCATCTTTGTTTAAGGCTTCTTAATATTCCATGGTATACATATGCCACAATTTATTAATCCATTCATGGATCGATGGGCACTTGGGCTTTTTCCATGACTTAGCAATTATGAATTGGACAGCTAGAAACATTCTGGTAAAAATATCTTTGTTATAATGTGATTTTTTGGTCTTCTGCATATATACCTAGTAGAGGAATTATAGGATTAATTGGCAGATCTATTTTTAAATATCTAAGTGTTCTCCCAACATCTTTTCAATAGAAATGTATTAATTTGCATTCCCACCAGCAATGTAGAAATGTTCCCTTTTCTCCACATCCATGCCAACATCTCTGGCCTTGAAATTTTTGATATGAGCTAATCTTACTGGAGTTAGATGATATCTCAAAGTAGTTTTGATTTGCATTTCTCTGATGATTAAGGATGATGAGCATTTTTTCATATGTCTGTAGACCGTGTACCTGTCCTCTTCAGAGAAGCTTCTCTTCAAGTCCCTTGCCCAGTCTGCGATGGGATCACTTGTTGTTTTCTTGCTTATTCGTTTGAGTTCTCTGTGCATTCTGGTTACTAAACCTTTGTTGGAGACATAACCTGCAAATATCTTCTCCCATTATGAGGGCTGTTTGCTTGATTTACTAACTGTGTTCTTGGCTGTGCAGAAGCTTTTTAGTTTGATTGTATCTCAGTACTGTATTTTTGAAGCTGCTTCAATTACTTGGGGTTCCTCCTCATAAAACATTCACCCAGACCAATTTTTTAAAGAGTTTTCCCTTCACTCTCTTCTAGTATTTTTATAGTTTCATGTCTTAAGTTTAAATCTTTAATCCAGTGAGAGTCTATTTTAGTTGATGTTGAAAGGTGTGGGTCAAGTTTCAGTCTTCTACAGGTTACCAGCCAGTTCACACAGCACCATTAGGGTAATCTTTTCCCCACTGAATGTTTCTAATTAGCTTGTCAAAGATCAAATAACTGTAACTTGCTGGATTCATCTCTTGGATATCTATTCTGTTCTATACTCTACCCCTCTGTTTTGGTGCCAGTACCATGCTATTTTGATCACTATCAATTTATATTATAGTCTGAGGTCTGGTAGCATGATTCCTCCTGCTTTGTTTTTATTACTGTGTAATGTCTTGACTATTCGAGGTTTTTTATGATTCTATATAAAATGAAGTATTATTTTTTCAAGATCTTTAAAATATGACAGTGGAGCTTTAATAGGGATTGCATTAAAATTGTATATTGCTTTGGGTAGTATGAACATTTTCACAATGTTGATTCTTTCCAGCCAGGAGCATGGTATGTTTTTCCATTTGTTAACATTTTCAGCTATTTCTTTTCTTAGAGTTTCATAGTTCTCTTTATAAGAATATTTCACGTCCTTTGTTAGGTAAACTTCCAAATATTTCATCTTCTTTGGCACTACTGTAAATGGAGTAGAGTCCTTAACTGTTTTTTCAGCTGCCTATTGTTGGTGTATATAAAGGCTACCAATTTATGAATGTTTATTTTGTAACCTGAGATGAAGAGTGAAAGTTTGATCTCTTCTGATCCTATATGGATACCTTTGATCACCTTTTCTTCCCTAATTATGATGTCTAAAACTTACATTGCAATGTTAATAAGAAGTGGAGACAATTGGAAACCTTGCCTAGTTCTTGATCTGAGTGGAAATAATTTCAATTTAACTCCATTCAATATTTTTGCATCTATATTCATTAGTGATATTGGTCTTTATTTTTCTTTTCTTGTTGGGTCTTTTCCTGGTTTGGAGATCAGAGTGATGTTTGCTTCATAGAACGTGTTGGGTAGTCTTCCTTCTTTTTCTACATTTTGGAACAGGTTGAATAATATAGGTACTAGTTCCTCTTTAAAGGTTTGGTAGAATTCTGACGTGAAACCATCTGGTTGGGCTTTTCTTTTTAGGGAGATTTTGTATGGTTGATCCTATTTCAGAACTTGACATGGGCCTGTTCAACATTTCCACTTGATTCTGGGTAAGTCTTGAAAGGTGACATGCTTCCAAGTAGTGGTCAATTTCCTTCAGATTTTCATATTTCTGAGAATGAAGTTTCTTGTAATATTCATTAAGAATTTTTTGAATTTCTGAGGAGTGTGTTATTATTTTGTCTTTGTCTTTTCTGATTTATGAAATTTGAGATTTTGCTTTTTTTAAATTTCTGGTTAGGTTAGCTAAAGGTTTATCTATTTTATTGATCTTTTCAAAAAACCAACTTTTTGATTTATTGATCTGTTGCATAATTCATTTGTTTTCAATTTCATTTAATTCTCCTCTAATTTGGGTTTCTTTTTTTCTACTGGATTTGGGTTGGAATGTTCTTCCTTTTCCAGTTGCTTGAGATTTCCCATTTAGTTGTTAACTTTCTATCTTTCTTTTCTCTTGAGGAAGGCTTGCAGTGTTATAAATTTTGCTATTAGGACTGCCTTTGCGGTATCGCTGAGGTTCTGATAATTCGTGTCTTCATTGTCATTTTGGTCCCCAAATTTGGCAATTTTCTTCTTAATCTCATCTATGACCTAGCTATCATTCAGCATAAGGTTATTTAACTTTTATATTTTCGTATGAGTATGCAGGTTCCTGTTGTTACTGAGTTTGACTTTTATTCTATGGTGGTCTGAGAAGATGCAAGGAATTTCTATTCCTTGAAATTTACTGAGGTTGGACTTGTGACCTAAGATCTGATCAATTTTGGAGTATGTTCCGTGGGCTGATGAGAAGTATGTATATTCAGGTTTGTTGGGATTAAATGTTCTGTGGATGTCTTTTAAATACAAATGTTTAATGGTTTGGTTTAGATCTAAAATCTCTTTGCTCAGCTTCTTATTGGAGGATCTATCCAACACTGCCAAAGGAGTGGTAAAATCTCCAACTATTATAGAGCTGGAGGAAGTCAGTTTCTCATGTCTGTTAGAATTTCTCCTATAAATTGAGGCGCATTCTGGTTGGGTGAATAATTATTAATAATTGAAATCTCATCATATTGAGTATTACTCTTAAGAAATATGAAGTGACCATTTTTATCCTTCCTTACTTTTGTTGGTTTAAAGCCTATTGTATCTGCCAATTGAATCACAACACCTGCTTTTTTCTGATTATCATTTGCCTGAAATATGGACAACCATCTTTTCACCCTGAGTCTATATTTATCTTTTAAGGTAAGAGGTGATTCTTGTATGCAGAAAATATCTGGCCTGCGTTTTTGTATCCAGTCATCCAACGTGTGCCTCCTTAGAGGACAGTTTAAGCCATTCACATTAATGGAGGATATTGATCAGTCTTGTAAAATTTTGTGTATTGAGTTTTTCGAAAGTTCCATGGACATTTTTAATCCTTTTGCCACTGTGGAATTTGGATTTTGATCAAAAGTTTCTGAGGGAGTCTACTTTGGTGGTAGAGGATTGGGCTGGTCATTATGGAGGATAGGTCTGAGAATATTCTGAAGACTGGTTTAGTTACGGCTAATTTCTTCAACATGTAAATGTCATTAACATATTTAATTTCTCCATCATAAATAAAACTCAGTTTAGCTGGATACAGGATCTGGGTTGAAAGTTATTATTTTTTTTTTTTAGGAGATGACCACCCTCTTCTGGCTTGAAAAGCTTCAGCAGAGAGATCTGTAGTCATTCTAATATTCTTCTTTTTGTACGTTATGGTTTTCTTACGTCTGGCTGCTTTCAGATTCTTCTCCTTCATATTAACTTTAGTGAAGGTAATTATGATGTTCCTGGGGGATGTCTTATTTGGGTTGAGTCGTGCTGGGGTTCTGAAACTGTCTGCTGTCTGAATTGCAGAATCTCTTGTCATGTCTGGAAAATTCTCTCATAATTTCATGGAGAAAAGCCTCTGTGCCTTGCAAAGACACTTCATCGCTTTCAGGGATTCCAATGAGGCAGATATTAGCCTTCTTCAAATTATCCCAGAGCTCTCTGAGAGAATGATCTGTTTTTTTCTCTCCATTTCTCTTCCTTTTTCAGAGTTTGGGAGTATTCAAAAGCTTTGTCTTCAATGTCAGAAATCCTTTCTTCTGCTTGCTCCACTTTGTTAATGAGGGATTCTACTATATTTTTCCTATGTTTGAGGACTATAAGTTCTTATTTCAATGTGTCATAATCTTTGGTAGTTTTGTCTTTAAATTTGTTGAATTCTTGAGACAACTTTTCAATTTCTAATTCCACCTTTTGAATTGCTCCTCAAATTTCTAATTTCAAATTTTCCTCCATTCTATTTATCTTGTTTGCAATCCAAATTCTGAATTGAATTTCTGACATCTCGGTCATCTTTTTATGAATGAGATCTTCAGTTACATCTGCCATATCTTTTCTTGGGGGGGTTGAACTACTCTGGTTATTCATGTTACCAGAATTTTTACGCTGATTCTGCCCCATGATTATTTTACACCATTTGACTTTTACCCTGGAGCTTTGCCATAAACCCATACAGTGCTACAGTCTGAGGAACTGGGGACCTGTTGGGTGTGGTGGGGCTAAGTGGCTCTGTCTAGTTTTCAGCTGGTCCTTGTCCAACCCTAGTGAAACAGTTATTCTGGGTTTAAGTCTCAGCTATGGAGAAATACCAGCAATTAAGTCACCCCGCCTCCCCACAGGTAACCACTGGAAAAGGAAAATCAAACCTTCCGAAAACCACACACTGAGGGCACCAGTTGGATAGTCCTCAGGTGATTGGCTCAGTTCAGAAGGTCCAAATCAATTGTCTCAGGCAGCACCTGCCTCAGATGGAAGAGTTTAAAAGGTCTCTGGCAACTAGATTGCAGGGGTCTGTTGACAACTCAAATATGACTTGCTCTGGTGCTCCGTGAGGTTAGGAGTACCCACCCAGAAAATAGATTAGTCTGGGAAGTTTGTTGTTTCCTTTCCCAGCTTGCACCTCTGTCACACCCAGTCACTGATAACCCTGCAGGGCTGTGACCCAGATACCTCCAATAAGCAGATACTCAGGGGGTTTGCACCTGCCTGAATCACAAGGAAATCTGTCTCTCCTCAACCAGGTAGCTGCTATCTACCACTGTCCAGAAAGGGAAAGCGGGGCTTGACAACCTTGGGTGCTTGATAGAGGCTGGGGGTGTTCACTCAGTTCCAGCCCTGCCCCAGATTGATGTTACTGACAGAACAGAACAACTTTGCAGAATTTGTTTCTGTAGCAGCTAAATCCCTTGCAAAAGAGAAGCTGTTTTGAGTTTACATAATCTGGGCCTCAGGCCCTGTTTTGTTGCTGCCTGGTAGTTTATATTCGCAGCACAGTTAGTTCTCAGTTCTACCCTCCTGCCCTCCTTTGTCTAGGCTGTTGATCCCCTGGGGGCCGGGTGTGTCTTACTTAGGCTCAGTAAAGTGGTCCTTTGGGTCAGACCCCCTGGAAGTAAGCTGGCACTGCTCTAACAGCGTATGTTTTCTGTACTGCCTCAGGCAAACCCTTTACTCATGAGGTCTGTGTTTCCATCCTAGATCTATTCCCCCAGTGGTTGCCACCTGAGAAGATGCCCAGCCTCCTCTGGTTGTCCAGAGAGACAGGGGTTGTGACTCCAGAATATTCAGGGGTGAGCCCTATTGTTGCCAAGAATGGCTGCTGCTCTGTGCCATGGGCCACTGCCACTCCGGTGTGGTTTCCCCTCAGCTGACTGTCCTCTCCTTACTCCCGTGCTACAGAATCAGCACTGATCAGCAGCATCTCCAGCCCTGTCCACACCCCAAGAATCTGGACTCCTGGGGGACAGGCCTCCAGAACTCAGAGTGAGAGTGGAGGGTAGTGCTGGGAGCTCAGAATTGCAGGTAGAGAGTATACACAGTTTTATGCCTGGCAGGAGAGTGACATGGCACCCTAGTAGAGGAAGCAGGTTCAGTTTTAAGAGGGTCTCTCCCATGGAGTATAATGGGAGGACTTTTGAACTCTGCTAGTTTGTATATGAGGTACTCCAAGCTGATCTCATGTGGGAGAGGATTACCTTCCACTTGGTGATTGATTTTGTACCTTTTGTTTGTATCTTTGGGATTGCAGCTTGCCTCAGCAGGGTTGCTATGCGTTCTTCAACCTTTTCTCTTGGCGTAGCTCTAATCCACCAGGTTACTTGCTAAATTTATGTCCTTTAACTCTCCTTCTGGATGGGAGCCTCTGTGGAAAGCTGGCTTCAGTCAGCCATCTTGTCTCCA